>JAPTMW010000006.1:2691205-2709648 GCA_029822955.1 Ostorhinchus angustatus
GCCAAAACAAAGGTGGATCAGACAGAATTTATTTTATTTTTTTTTTTAGAAATGTTTACAAAATGTATGTATTAGCACAGACAGGGTATTAGTCTTTTATTATTAACTATAAAAACCCCAGTTTGTGCAGAATGCGGTTCAGTCTGGCATCTAATTCTCTATTTTTTTTCACAGCTGTATATGCTGGATGGAGAGAAGGATGCAGAGAAGTCCAATGACATGTGGTACGACCTGTCGGACGAGGACAGCTGTAACTGGATGATGTTTGTGAGGCCGGCGCAGAACCACCTGGAGCAGAACCTGGTGGCCTATCAGTACGGCTCAGAGATATTTTACACCACCATCAAGAACATCCAGCCCAAACAGGAGCTCAAGGTCTGATACGTGGAGTCCGGTAAAGACATACAGGATGTCCACAAAGTCTCCTTTACAATTTAAAAACTGTTTCACAAAAGCAATCGATGAGATATGTTAATCAGGTTTGTTCTACAGTATGCACTTAGTTTTTAATCACATTGTGAAATCGAATCACTGGTCTGTTTTTCTTCAATGAGATCAATTAGTACAAATGTTGACCTTGATTTTTTGACTGGATATGTGTCATCACAACTGGATGACTTTCAACCAACCATCAGGCTCCAGGTACATGGTGCATCACCACATTGGGGACTGTATGTTGGTGGGTTCCTAAGTGAAGCATTTCCAGGCCGGTGGATTGGAAGGGGTGGCCCAATTCCCTGGACACTTCTTTCACTGGATATCACTCCCCAGGATTTCTTTCTGTGGGATTATGTTAAAGATATCGTGTTTCGAACAAAGATACAGGACATCAATGCCCTGAAGCAAAAGATCATCGATCCCATTGATGAGGATATGATACAGCCAACATGGAAACAAATCCAGTACCGTCTGGAAGTGCTTCATGCAACTAATGGTCCCATATAGAGGCAAAAAACCTTCAATATCTACTTTTCCTTTAGTAATAATTTCCACAGATTTATCTATTTATTAAATTTTGTATTAAATTTGTTAAATTATAAAGAGACTTTATGGACACCCTGTATGTAACCGTGTGCTTTTCCATAATGTGCAGTTATTGGTGAAGTGTATTTTTTCACAGTTTTGGCCTATTTAATGCAATTAGATCACCCTAGATCAGCCTTATGTGTTTATCAGGGTTCCCGCAGGGTCTTAACAATCTTGAAATCACAAATCTGCATTTAATACCTTAAAAAGTCTTAAAAATGTATTAAATTTGACATGGTAGGTCTTAAGTTATGTTGCCATATACTTGTTTGCTGTATTGTGTTTAAATGTGTATGATAAATGTCGAAAAAGCAAAGAAAGCAATATTTATCGACTCAGTTCCACCCGTTCCAACCCGACAATTTATATTGAAATTAGGAACCAACTGTCAGTAACTTTGCAGCAACTGGAGAGAAATGACTCACAATGTTGAAGTAAATAAATACACTTTCTTAACTTCGATGAGTCACAAATTTTTTGCCAGTATGGCCCTGTGAAATGGGTATTACATTCTGTTCTCAGTAGTCTTAAAATGTCTTAAATTGAACTTGTAGAAACCTGTAGGAACCCTGGTTTATACGAGTAGGTTATCCATGACTGAATTAGGAATATCTGGATAAACAGTAATATTTGATATTTTAATATTATTTGCCTCTACAGGTTTGGTATGCAGCATCATATGCAGAGTTTGTGAATCAGAAGATCCACAGTGTTACAGAGGAAGAGAGGAAAGGTTTGAACAAGTCCTGTTCATACACTGTGTACTATTACTGCAGGCCTGTTAGTTGTACCGGTTGTTCTTACTTTGTTTTTTTTTTTATCAGTGCTGAGGGAACAAGAGAAGAACTGGCCTTGTTACGAGTGTAACCGTCGCTTTGTGAGCTCGGAGCAGCTGCAGCAACATCTCAACATGCACGATGACAAATTAAACTCAGTTACCAGGTAACGTCTTTTACCTTTTTTTAGCCTCTTGTTTATCTCAGGTTTGCTGTCTTTTATTACAATTTGTGCATCATGATCGTCTTTCAGATCCAGAAGTCGGGGTCGAGGAAGAGGCAGGAAGAGGTTTGGGACAGGAAGGAGACCGGGACGTCCCCCGAAATTTATACGTCTAGATCCACCGGGAGATTCTGCTGGAGAGAAGACAACAGTAAGGAGCACGTTATGTTTGTCCATGTTTAAGTTGTATCTTAGGAGGTTGTAAGTTGGTTTGCAAAGACAAGCTACTTAAAGGAGTGATATTTTGCTTTTTTAAATGGAATTATGCATTTTCAAACATTTCCCTGTGGTCTACATAAACTGTAAATGCTATGAATTCTTCATTAATTCAGCTCCACAGGTCCATCTTCAACCCTATTTCTGAGTAATGACACCAGAAAGGTCGTTTTTTAGTGCTGGCCCTTTAAATGCACATTACCCTCCAGGTTGTTGACTGTGCTGCTCTGTCCTGTCACTTGTGTTCTTTAATACAACCAACAACTGAATACTTTAGGTAATCAGGTCGAAGTTTGGAAATATTTTCAGTTTTTACTACAACCGCTGCCGCTGAAAAACCATTATGTCATACTCTGAGAAATGTTTGTCGGAAGTCTTGACCTTATATGTACAAATGTTGTGACGTAACTAGTTATAAAACATAACAAATTAAGAAGGAATTGAAACGGGTTGTAGAAATCCACTCTGTTTTTGCCAGAATTAATATAAAGATAGCTTTGCAGCACCTGGAGGGTTCAAATTCAAACTTTTTTAACTGTTCAGGTCCAAAAACACAAATAAATGAACCAAAGACTAATAAAAGTGCGTTTAGCAAAATATGACCCCTTTAATTGAATTAATCCTGTGTATTTCCCGGCAGTTAGTTTTAGTTTTTGTCAGTTTATTAGATACATAAGGTTATTGTTTTGGGTAGATATGAAGTGCATATGAGTTTTTATGATGAAATGTCAGACCTTTTTGGATTTGACTCCTGAAAAATACAACACATTACAAAAAAATATTAGACTATGGTAAAATCTTCAGAAAATGCTACTTCAATAAAACTAGGAATTACACTAATTACAACTAAACTGAATTCAAGACATAGTAATAATGAAAAATATCAGACTATCACATGGATAAAAACCTGAGCTGAGTGAATGTGTTTGTTTCAGGAAATGCTGGAGCTGACGGGGAAGCAGCCGCTGGAGGATCGAGTAGAAGGAGCTCAGAACGGCCTGAAGGTGGTAGAACTGGAACCAGAAGCAGAACCCGGGGCTGACGCCGAGGGTCCACTCATACCCTCAGCTGGGGAACCAGTCCCAGAACCCACGACCCCGCCCCCTAACACAGACCTGCCTGTTACACTGAAGGAGGACCCCGCACAGAGCAGCGAATCAGACGCCCACCTCACATCTCAGGACATGCGCCGTGCAAAGAGGATACGGGTAAGAAGATACATGTGGGTACGGAGCTGATATCCTGCCAAAACTCAACAAACACAACATGTTTTAGATGTGGTACGGGTTTACTGACAAATACAGGCTAATTTACAAATATGAAACCTGATTAACATCCCATTAAATAAATTGATAACTTTTTGTCCAATTATCACTATTTCTCAAATTTAAAAAATGCATTTTGCAAAAAAAAAAAAACCCTGCAAGGGTTTGTACTGTTTTTCTCACAAATTTCCTGAGTAATTTGTCCTCTCAACACCAGGTGGTGCTATGATTTTAACTTAAAAAAAAAAAAAAGTCTATGTCTCTATCTTAAAAGCAATGCCAAACAATGGACCACTTTTAACTTCATGTTCAGACATAATGATCAGATGATGTAACCAACATTATATTTTGGACGGTGTTAGCTTAACGTGAATTTTTTACTTGTTGAACTTTGCTTCGTTTTTCAGCCCCCTTTTTTTTTTTTTTTTTTTTTTTTAAAGTAATGAAGCTGCAGTTCCTCAAATAACCACTTGAGGCTAGTTCTTAAAGGCAGTCTACATTTTATAAAGTAGAACTTTAGATATAGACACAAACATGTTTACAGCTAGTGCAAAAAGAGTTTTATGTAGCTACTTTCCACATTCATGAAAATTGTACATGGATGATTTTTTTTTTTTTTTTAGATAACTACAAGATTATTTTTTGGTAAAAGCACGATATGCTCTATTAGTTTCTGGTGCACGATGTACAGTCCTGGAAAAAATTATTAGACCACCCTTGTTTTCTTCAATTTCTTGTTCATTTTAATGCCTGGTACAACTAAAGGTACATTTGTTTCGACAAATATAATGATAACAACAAAAATAGCTCATAAGAGGTTAATTTCAGAGCTGATATCTACTAATTCTCTATGTTTTCTTGATAGCAAACAAAAACACTTCAGTTCTTACATCAATATCTATGGCATTGTTATGACAAACACAGTGCTTTTAGGCATTCCATGTTTTCTTTTCTGTCTGTTTTAGTCACATGAGTACACACAGGAGTTAGTACTTGATTGCATAACCATTGTTTTTGATGACTTTTGATGGTCTAATAATTTTTTCAGTGACTGTAATACACATGTATTTGCTTGCATATAAAATATGTATCAAACCTAATTGGAAAAAATATTAATTAGTTGATCATGTTTTTATGTTTGTTAGTGAATCATCTGGAGTTTCTAACATGTTGTGTTTGTTAAATTTTGGAAAGACATTAGCTGGTTATAGATGGATTTATTTAGTGTCACAGGGGCCAAGATTTGCTTTACAACCGTGTGTCTTTCTTCCTCAATGCGTACTTTCTTCAAAGATGGATGTGCAGGTAGGTGGGACCTGGAGGACGGTGGCAAAACCCGATGCTCAGAGATTCCCTTTGTCATTCCCATGGTGTTAAATGTCCATGTGCCATTTCAGGATATGCCCCCTCCTGCACACTCCATTGCATCGATCAGCCTCTTCCTGTGTCTCAGCAGATCCATGTCAGATAAAACACTGTTAGGATGTGCTGATAGTAGTTCCCGTCTCTCTGTTTATTATTGCAGAACGCAGCCCTTCAGCACCTGTTCATCAGGAAGAGTTTCCGTCCTTTTAAATGCACACACTGTGGTAAAGCCTTCCGCGACAAAGACAAGCTGGATCAGCACCTGCGGGTCCACGGCCGGGAAGCCTACGCCTTCTCCTGCCACATCTGCAGCAAGAGCTTCATGAGCGACTCGGCTCTGGAGGACCACCTGCTGGTGCACACCGAGAACCGCTCCTACTCCTGTCTCTTGTGCCAGGAAACCTTTGAAAGGCAGGACCTGCTCAAAGATCACGTAGGGGTGCATGCGGTGGACGGATGCTTTACCTGCCCCTCCTGCAAAAAGACGTTTACAGACTTCATCCAGGTGAGTCGTGTACCACTGAGGTACGGAGGGATAAAATACTTCAAGAAGTTCAAGTATAAAGATGCTCAGCAGAGTATGATTAAAGAAAATATTTAATAACTGTAGGTGCCATTCAGTAGTATCTTACAAAGTTTCTTCTGTAATTTGTACTTGAGAAAAGTCATAAGAAAAGTCTATGTCCAGTTCATGAACATAGACTTGAAAGATGAATCTCACTGTTGGTAAATGTGACGAATGTGCCAGTTATTTCTGAAAGGTAAATGTAGTAATTGTGTAAATGTCTTTTTTTTTTATATATTGTTTTTTCTTGTTGTAGTTGGTTTAAAATGTTCATATTCAAAATAAAATAAAACAAATAAAAATAAATGCCTCATCAGTCCCCATAAAAAGGCTTGAGGCTGCAGAACTGTGAGCATGCACAGAATTCACACACAGAAACTGAAGAGAAAGAAGTCAAGACGGTCCAAGCAGAACCCTAAAAATCATAGAGCGCCAGACCCAGAATGAGGACTGCTGCAGTAAGTGAAGAGCAAATGACACTGAATGACAAAATGAAGATGTTCACTGAATGCTGTGTCCAGAGGCTTATAGATGATAAATTCGGATGACAATATGCATAAAAATTCTAAACATGCAGAAAGATTTGAATAAAAATTGTCTTATGCTATTAATCGTTAGCCTCTTAGCATAATTGTGGAAGTCATATTTTTTGGCCAAATGGTGATACCTGCATAAAATGAATCTGCAGTGTTAGGAGAATAACGTTATGCAGATGTCACAATTTGGCCAAAAATATGACTTAGGCAACTATGCTTTGACGCTAACGTAATGTTTTTATACATAATTAAAACTAAAATTTCTTTGTCCTTTATTATATGAACACCTTCCCGTTATTCTCTGCACCATTAGTGTGGTGTTCAAGTATTTTAAGGACCATAACGCTTTAGAAAATTACACATTTGTATTTATATGCCTATAATGTCCCAAATGCAACATTATAAAATCAACTCTTCACAACTAAATAGAGATGATTAAAAAATAAAAAAGTGTGACTAAAAAGGCATTAGAAGAGGTAAGAAATGAAGATTACTAGAAATAAAAGGGTTCATGTCCACAGAAATGAACAAAAAACTGGTTTGTCAGGTGTCCAATATTAACATACTTTTTCTCTCTAAGGTGAAGAAGCACATTCGCTGCTTCCATTCAGAGAAGATCTTCCAGTGTCCAGACTGTGAAAAGGCCTTCTGCAGACCCGACAAGCTGCGTTTGCACATGTTACGCCACTCTGACCGCAAGGACTTCCTGTGCTCGACGTGTGGTAAACAATTCAAGGTACAAAGACCTTATGACCACTTAAATACACTTGATGATCTGTGAGTTCTCTATGTAATTATTATTTAATTTGATTTTAAGAGGAAAGATAAGCTGCGTGAGCACATGCAGCGCATGCACAACCCCGACAGAGAGGCCAAGAAGGCTGACCGAGTCCACCGATCCAAAACCCTTAAGATGAAGGTTCCCACCACCGACTTCGAGAGCTTCATGTTCAAGTGCAGAGTGTGCATGATGGGATTCAGACGCAGAGGGATGCTGGTGAGCACGCGCTCTGAAAACACTGGAAGTCATCTGTTCCTGAATTCAATCCTCTGATTACTTGTTGTTTTTCTGATTTCAGGTGAACCATTTGTCCAAGCGTCATCCAGAGATGCGTATTGATGATGTGCCTGAGCTAACCCTGCCAATTATCAAGCCCAACAGGGACTACTTCTGCCAGTACTGTGATAAGGTGAGTTTGGTAAATCTATTATTTCATGGTCATAATAGAAAATTCCAGCTTTCAGTCTACAGTGCATTTCACACTGGAACAAAAGGCCCATTAATATGCATCCTTTGTTTTCACTTTGAAAGGGTACAATCAGTACTCATTCATGGGTCAAACTATCAAATCTGTTCAGCCTGATTTATCACAATACTGAATTATCTCAAGGCATTTAACAAAGTATAGACGCTGCATCAGCCGGTTGACGGGGGAAAGACAAGAAAAGCACGCAGAAACGGCAGCAAACAGCTCAATCAGACAGTGGGCACATTAACGCACATCTGGGATATATATATAGATATATATAGATATAGATTCAGAGACGACAACGAGGAAGAAGCACCGACTACAACTGACAGAAGACAGAGTTACTGACACATTCCATTGTGACATAAATAAATACATGAAAACAGATAATTAACTGAGGCTTAAAACATCTGAATTAAACAAAGTGTCTGGGATATTTATCAGATTTAGCTCTGACTGACTGAAGGAACCATCACATCTGGTTGTTCCAGCGATGCTATGATGCATGTCATTTTATTTAACTAGGTAAGTTAGTTGAGAACTGATTCTGATTTCCAATAACCACCTGGCCAAGAGGCAGCACTCATTAGTCACAAATTTAATCCGTGTCTTCAAGCAACATGTAAAACATGTTCAGTTAGGGTTAAATTTATGAAAGGGATTCCAGTAAAACTTAAAATATGTCCTTGAAGACTTGGACATTCTGTGGTCCTGAGGAGTAAACAACACAAAACTGGAACATTTGTCATATTATAACTGTTGACACTGGTTGTGACACTTGTTCAGTAAAAAGATCTGTAGAGATGGTAAATGTTACTGGATTCTACATCACCTAGAGTCTCTGCCTCCGGGTCGATGTCCAGTATCTACGTAAAAAGACACACACGATCCTCTCCTCTCATGACTCCTCTCTATCCAGATTGCCTGTTGATGTTCCTCCACAAACAAAACAGTGTGATTCCATATCAACAGGTTTGTTGATATGGTTTGTTGCTGCCACATGATGTGAGTTTCACACTGGGGGGACTGGTTCCTGATGCAAAGTTGTCATTGTTCTGAAAAAAGAATATTTGTTTGTGTTCTATGTGAAAATACACAAGACATAGAATGAAATAGATTGAATCATTTGCATCAAAAATACCGCTGGTGTGTAAAGACCGTTACATTATCACCAGCCTTTATGATGCATTCACTGATAGAACCAGAGGTTGGAGTAATGCTGCCTTCTCATGTTATGGGAATTCTGATAAATACAAGTTACAAACTCAAATTGCAGATGAACACCTCCTCACGTGGTATTTTCCACTCGAGAAAAAAATTAATATATGAGCTGCCGAGGTGAAATAACCTTTGACCTTATCAACATGGTGGATGATTGTTTCATTGTGAATGATAAACAGTGCTTTTATTAACATTCTGCTGCTGTTAGCTGATGATTTTGCACATTTATATTATATATAATTTGCAAAGAAAAATTACAAAATAGATGACTTAAAACATCTCAAACGCTTTTACCCAAGTAGCAGATCTTTTTTTTTTCCACACAGATTGTTTTTCATTTCACTACGACAACAAAAGCACTTGAACACAACGCACTTGTAATTTCAAATTCACAAGTGGAAAGGATAATCTTCCAACAGCACATGAAGGCAGTGTTAGTCAACCATGTCCGGGCAAAAAGCAAGTCTTAAGTCTGAATATTCAAGTCCTAGTCGAGTCCTATTTTTCTGAGGTGAAAATTAAGCAAGTGAAGTTGAGTTTCTGCTAAATGTCAAGCAAGATAAATCCTTGCTCAGGTAAAGTGAGTGATGAGTTAAGACACACAGAGTTCTGATTCTACATAAGAATTTAAACCATCAGTTACAGCTCAAATAACCAACTGAGCCAGTCATTTACCCTCATCACATGTGAAGTAGAAGCATTATGGGACCAATGACTGTGAGTGAATGGACCTGTGCAGGTTTATAAAAGTGCCAGTAAGAGGAAGGCCCACATACTGAAGAACCACCCCGGGGCAGAGCTTCCTCCCAGCATTCGGAAGCTGCGTCCGGCGGCGCCTGGTGAACCTGACCCGATGCTGAGCACTCACACCCAGCTGACCGGAACCATCGCCACCGCCCCCGTCTGCTGCCCCCACTGCGCCAAACAGTACAGCAGCAAGGTGAGCATCCAAACGTGACCACGGACCTGGTGAGAAAGGATCAGGAAACTTAGATGGATTTTGGATAAATGTTTAATTACACTGTTTATTTTTCCTGCAAATTATACAAGTTCTGTCTTTTCTTTCTCTGGCCTTCTCTTAAGTAGAATGACCAGCTAGAGCCAAACAAATAGATTTATTTTCCTCAGATTTATTTACTCAAGTTGATATTTTCTTCTGCTGCTGAAAGATTGAGCAGATATTGGTCATTACACTGGGTTTCTGAATATGTACTCAAAATGAATACAATAACAAAATGAGCAAAATAGCAACAAATTTACAAAATGAAGAAAACTTTGCAATGAAATGAACTCAAAATGAACAAAATGAGGAGCTAAATGACCCAAGATAATCAATACAATCAGTAAAAATGATTAGAAAATGAACTAAACCATTCACGTAATAAACAAAAATTAACAGGATAATCAAGAAAAGGATGAGAATAATCAAAAACATTAATAAAAATGAGTCAAGCTAAGAAATAAAATGGGTAAAATAATCAGCCAAATCAACAGAAATGAACATAGTCTGATTTAAATGTTTTGGTGGTTCCGTGTCTCGTCTTCTGTTCATTTTAATCTAAAACATATGTCATATCGTTAACATTTGTGACATATGAGGATGTAGATCTGTCTAATCTACTTGAACTCATGTATTCTCCTCATCATCTAAATATGGGACGTTGTCTCTAAATGTGGACAAAGAGGAGACGAGATAAAAACACTTTAGATCATCATAAAAGGAGATAAACCTCATCACACTACTTTTAAAAAACATCTACATTTATGTGTCTTTTTCAGTCATAATGAAACTAAACCTGAATGACTTTTGCATGTTTCAGACTAAGATGGTCCAGCACATCAGGAAGAAGCATCCAGAGTTCGCTCAGCTCGCCAACACCATCCAGACTCCTCTGGCGGCGGCGGTGATCAGCAGCGCTCCGGCGGTCATCAGCACCGACGGCACCACGGCCGAGGCTGTAGTGGTATGAAAGAACACGCAACAACACCAAAACACTTGAATTTACTTTACATACGTCCTGTCTGATAGGTTTGTCTTTACACTAACAGTAAATAGTTGTAAATGAAGTGTTGACTTGACATACAGTATCCCACACTAATTAAAAAAAACTTCTATGGACTGAAGAAAGGTTAACTCAGGGGCATCAAACTCATTTTACTTCAGGGGCCACATACAGCTGGGTCAAACCAGTCAAATAATAGCATAACTGATAAATAAAAACTCCAAATTTTTCTGTTTGTTTTAGCACAAACATGTAAAAGTGCAGTTTTAACAATATTATGCCACAGCTTTTCATTTACAGTCAACTTACAAATCACAGTGGATCTAAGAAGACACAAAACATTTAATAACAGGCAGAATATTGCTAGAATTCCACTTATTATTATTAGGTTATTCATGGTTTAGAACATGCACATTTTTATGAAAAGGTAGTTTGCAATTGTAAACATTTTCATCATGTAATTTAACTTTTTTACACTAATACAAAGAGAAAAATTTGGAGTTGTCATCATTTCTGTATTATTGTGCTATTATTTTACTTGTCCGATCCACTTGAGATTGAACTGGTCTGATTGTGGCCCCTGAACTAAAATAATTTACAGGGAAAAGCTTGAATTTCAATGTTGTGTTTTCAAGGTCTGAAAAGTGCTTGAATTTCAGTTGAAGTGCTTGAAAGTGCTTACAATTCTAACTCTGAGATGCGATTTATGTATTGTTAATATTAACTCTGCCGGGTTAGATGCCATGTCAGAGAGGTGATACATTTAGAAAAATAAAGCTTTAAGTCAAACAAGAAAATTAGCATGCGTTCTCAGGTGGACTCCAGATACATTTTTATCTTAATCTTTGTCTCAGTGCGAGTGTGTCTGAAGAATGCCAAGTGGCTTTCCTTTTTTTGGATAAAACTTTCTGTTCTCCTTTAATTTCTAAACTTTTTGCTGTTATGAAACATCATTTTAGATGTGTATAGCAAAATACAATGTACATCATTGTGATAAAAGTGAAACAAATAATCATGAGTATATGTATACCTGTAGATATGTATTTTACCCCAGTGATAAAGGGCTGTGTGGGGAAAAAAATTAAAATGACCCTTAAAAGTGCTTGAATTTGATCTTGAAAAAAGTTGTATGAACCCTGACTTTCAATGCCCTTGACTGTTGATATCTTCAGTGTAATTTTTTCATTTTCCACGGGCCAGATTGGACCCTTTGGTGGGTGGTTTTGACCCACGGGCCACATGTTTGACAGTCCTGGGTTAAAATGATCTAAAGTGACCTGTTTTCTTCCCAGACCACAGATCTGTTGACTCAGGCCATGACGGAGCTGTCTCAGACTCTGACCACAGACTACCGAACAGCACAGGGCGACTACCAGAGGATCCAGTACATCCCAGTGTCCCAGGCTGGAGGCGGACTGGCTCAGCCTCAGCACATCCAGCTGCAGGTTGTACAGGTGGCTCCGGTAAGACCCTCACCCAGATGTCTGCTAGGCTACGTTCAATGAAGGGATATCACTATCATTAAACCCAACTTCATTTGTTCTAAAGCAGGGCTGTCAAACTCATGTTAGTTCAGGGGCCACATTCAGCCCAGTAGGATCTGACCAGTACAATAATAACATAATAACCTTTGAGTAATAATCCAAATTTTTCTCTCTTAGTGTGGAAAAAGTAGAATTATAATATGAAAATGTGAACAACCTGAAATTTCTCAAGAAAAATAAGTGCAGTTTTAACAGTATTATGTCTCAGCTTATTATTAATAGAACTTCCAGATCACAGTGGATCTACAAATACACCAAACCTTTAGTAACAGGTAGAATATTCTTAAAATTGTACTTATTTTTAAGACATTTCATGTTGTTCATATTTGTTCAGGTTATTCACATTTTATTGTGAAAGGATAGTTTGTAAATGTAAATTTTTTATGCAATTGTACTTCTTTCATATTAAACCAAAAATAAAATATGTTATTGTGCTATTGTTTTACTCAAGGTCATATTGGTCTGTGCATATTTCCTCTATGCTTCACTTCAGTTTCACTTTATTTAACGTGTGCTCATTATAACCTCACCATAGCCACATACATGATGGGGGACAAACACTTGAACAGTCCTGTTGGTAATGCGTTCCCTCGTGCCGCAGGCCTCGTCTCCACATTCTCAACACCAGACGGTCGACGTTGGCCAACTTCACGACCCTCACGGATACAGTCAACACTCCATCCAGGTCCAACACATCCAGGTCGCAGAGAACTCAGGCACTGGACAAGGAGCCACGCAGGTAAATCTACTTCACCTCAACGTACAAGGCCCAAGCAGCGTTCCTACAAAACCAGAAGAAAAATGGTTAGTGAAAAATGTATTTGTGCGATATGAGGAGTATTTTTTTTTTTTTTTTTGGGCTGATAAAACAATAAATGAAGTTGTTTTTAAGTCAGTGTCTTAAGAAATTCAAAATCCAAACGTCAGATCTTTCATATGCATTACAGTATGAACTTAATGTTATCTTTATAAAGTGGCCTTCAGTCTTTTATAAACTTGTCCTTGAATTTGAGTTTTTTCCCCCAATCATATGTTGACAAAACTACAAACAAAACCTACACGTAACACCAACAACATAATATCATAATAATGGTCATTTATTTATTTATTCTTTATTTCTATCATGTAATGACAATTAGAAAACAGAAATGCACATAATGATAGTCAAAATAAAAAACAAAATAAAATGGTAACAAAACTGCAACATCCTAAACCTCAAAATTTACATGAATGAAAAGGAGTAGGAAGAAGTAGAAACTTATCTAATCCTAAAACTCTTAATGTAATGTTGAACTTTACCAAACCCTGCAGAAACCCAGTGCACTGAAGGGTAATTTAATAACAACAGGTGCATTTCTATAAAGGTATTAAATATTCATTTTTTGGAAAATGTCTCAGAATTGGAAAAAATTATTCTATTTAAAAAAAAAACTATATCTTTGAGGTGTTCCTCATGACAGAGACCTGGAAACATGTTTTTTAATAACCTCTGACAGTGCAGTATTGATGGAGAATTCCGCTTTAAGAAAAAAAAAAAAAAGACTTGTCTCTCAGCATTGACTGGAATATATACTTTTTTTCTGAGATAAAGTTCCATGGGACGAAACCAGATCATTTTTTTCAGTGGCAGGACTTCATCTCTGTAACTGATGTCGTCTCTGTCCGTCAGGTTAGTGGTCAGCCTCTGAGCCCCACCTCCCAACAGGCCAATCAGGAGCTGAGTCCCGCCCAGCTGACCCCGGTGACCTTAGCCCAGAGTCAGACCCTCCAGAGCAGCAGCACCCAGCAGCAACAGCAGCAGCAGCAGCAGCAGCAGCAGGGGACAGTTCAGCACACATACCTACCAGGGAACTGGAACTACCGGGGCTACTGTGAGTCCTCCACATCATCCAGTATAATCCAGTCACATTGATATTTAATGGCACAGAGACGCCAAACTGACTAGTGATCTGTTTCTCCTGCAGCGTCTGAGATCCAGATGATGGCTCTGCCTCACGCTCAGTATGTGATCACCGAGGCCAGCACACCTGTATCTGGAGTCAACAGCAACCAGGTGAAGACGGTGAGTAAACGAAGACAGGAAATATGACGTTTTGATGGGTTAAAAGATCACTTACCTGCAGAGAAAAGGAAAGGGTGCATTGGATTTAAAGATTTCAGGATTCGACCATTTCTACTTTGAACAGAGGAAATTATAAAGGCCTAACTTTTATACAAGCCTTCTTCAAATAAAGGCCTGGTACCTCCTATAGCTCAGGTAAATAAAGGTCTGGTACCTCCTACGCCTCGGGTAAATAAAGGCCTGGTACCTCCTACAGCTCAGGTAAATAAAGGCGTGGTACCTCCTACGCCTCGGGTAAATAAAGGCCTGGTACCTCCTATAGCTCAGGTAAATAAAGGCCTGGTACCTCCTACAGCTCAGGTAAATAAAGGCCTGGTACCTCCTATAGCTCTGGTAAATAAAGGCCTGGTACCTCCTACAGCTCAGGTAAATAAAGGCCTGGTACATCCTATAGCTCAGGTAAATAAAGGCCTGGTACCTCCTACGCCTCAGGTAAATAAAGGCCTGGTACCTCCTACAGCTCAGGTAAAAAAAGGCCTGGTACCTCCTACAGCTCAGGTAAATAAAGGCCTGGTACCTCCTACAGCTCAGGTAAATAAAGGCCTGGTACCTCCTACAACTGAGGTAAATAAAAGGAGTTTTTATTGGGAAATACAATAAATGCTAAGATAAAAGAACAGAAAACCCTCCACCTGAACCTGCCACTGTTCTCTGTGATGGTTGTGTTTCTTCTGCAGACACACTTCGTCATCTCCGAGGGTCAGACCGAGCTGGACTCCAAACAGGCTGTTCCTCAGAGCTCCACCCAGAGCGAACATCTGGAGCAGCAGCCGGCCAATCAGCAGGCCACGACGCAGTACATCATCACCACCACCACCAACGGCAGCGGCACTAGTGAAGTCCATATCACCAAACCCTGAACTGTACACGGGCAAGCCCCGAAAACCCCACGCACATGGACCGGCATGCAGTCCAACGCAGCTTGTCGTACGCACAGACATGAACAAATTCGCACATGGACGGAGGCGTTGTACATAAAGAGATGAGGATGAATATGAATACATGACCAGCACAGTTTTATGTGTCTGTAAAATATTGAGATGTTGCGTTGTTACAAGCAAAGACTTAACGACTGAAGTTTTAATTTAGAAAAAAAGTATACAAAGAACAAAAACTCTACTGAAGACTTGTGAACGCGCAAAATGGGAAAGAGTATAGTTTTTTTTTTATTTTCACTGAAACTGCTCAAACTGTGAGGCTCATGATATGAAATATAAAATAACAGATCATTTGAGTGGCTTAATTTTTATATATTACACGAAAGAGAAGCCCGTTGTCCCATATTTCACAACACTATATACATAGGACATAGATAAAAAAACACAGAAAATACATAGAAAATACTAGTTAAAACTTCCAGGTTATTCAAGAAATTCAGGTCTGGAAAAACCACCCGAACAAACGGAGGTCATTCAGGTTTAGATCAAAGCGATTATGCATCCAAACCCCGGTTGTGTTGAACATCACAGTTTCGTTATTGTGATTTTTCTAAATATACTTTTCAAGATTTATTTTCACAAGCTGGGATTTCTTTTCCTCTACACGTCAGTTAATGCGTTTTATATTAAAATGCAGAAATCCGTTCATCAGCTACACTCCTCGAACTCTGAGCGACAATGTTTACATGCACGAAATATTCTGTTTGTTGCCCGTATTTATAGAAAAATGGACATATCTTAATAATTTCCATGGCTAATGGGGATAATGTACATGCTCACATTCAGCCATTTCTAAAGGTTTCCACTAATGATGTAATTTCTTCAGTCACCTTGAAAACATCAGTGTTGCGATATCTGTTCGTATGGAGGGGTGATGGCCTCGGCCTCAAAATTAAGCCAATGTGGAGGTTTCCTAAAAATGTAATACCGCTGACGGCCACCAGAGGCTGCTCCAAGACACCCAGGCCTCCATAGACTTACATTGAACTTCTCTTAATATACTACAACCAATATTAATTTTTTTCCCATGACTCATTCATTCTTATCAGTTTTGTTTACCTCGAATAACTGATCTGGTCTATCTATAAATAATTTTTCCATTAAATAAATCTCCTGCCTAATAGTACCATGTCAGGTTTTCAGGGTTTCTATTTATTTAATAACTTTTATTTACTAACTTTTTAATTTTATTTATTTATTTTACTCACTTTTATTTACATGCCACTAGTTCTTTGGTTCCACTAACGCGACTGTAAATCACTTTTTTACTCAGTGTTTGAGGACGTTTACTGTTTTACTCAGTCAGTAATCTAGCATTTAGCATTAGCTCACCCCTAGCCCCTCATACTCCTGCAGCTCCGCCCTTTTTGTCCAAATATGGACACTTCTGGCTCTTAAAAAAACAATTTGGAAACGGCCTAATCACAAACTCCTGGCTTTAAAATGTTAGTTCAGAAATATACTGAACCTTACAATGTATGTTTTTCTTTAGGGCATCCATTTTTATATGACTTATAACCCAAATATCCATAAACAGGTTACAAACTCCCAACTGAGACACAATAAAACCACAAAAGATGATACTTTTTTTTTATTTTGTGCAACCACGTTATTATATTGACTGAACTACACATGAAGTTATAAATTACCTTTTTCCACGGTGTTATTTGGTGCATATTAAAAAAAAAAATTGGAAGATGAAGACACTGTATAGACACAGAGTAGGGATTGTTTGTATTAAAAAAAAAAAAACCTATTGGATCTACCTCTATAGAGATTTTTACAAACCTGTCCTATTCCCAGAACTTGGCTCCTATAGAATTAATAGCATATATTAAGCATTTCAAACAGAATGACTGAGTTTGAGGGAAAATTAGATCTAAAAATGTAAAAACTGCACATACTTACTTTTTTTGTTTCAGATTTACTGACTGATGGCTTCGACTTACAGTCAAAGACACAGTATCCTACTGTATCAAGTGTTTTTCATGGTACGATATTGTTCAATTATTAGATTTTTTTCCTACTCCAAATCATCTATATTATAAGAACCACTAAAATCCACCCCTGGTCGACTTGTAACACTGTAAACATGTCCAAAAAATCTTCCATAAGCTGGAAGAATATCCACATATCCCACTTTTTAACTCAGCAAATTCAATAAAGTGGAATATTAATGTGCATGTAAACTAGTTACCATCAAAACCACATATTACACTACATATAGGAAAAGATCCTATTACATTGACACTCCATTAAGTTATTTTATGATTAATTTGACTGAATGTTCAGATGTGTAACACCAGAGAAAACTCGCTAACAGGTCATTTTAACAGAAGCTTGAAGCCAAATTCGCGACATATTTTCACAAATAACTCGCACTTTTGAAGACCATGTGTCGACATATCTGGTTGTAAATATTTAGAGACAGATCTACAGCTTTGGAAGCGGACAGAAACTAAACAATAATGACATAAAGGTCTGTGTACGGGTCACATGGGCTTAATCCAGTGCATTAACGTGTTATTTAAGTACAGTTAATTTAGTCTGAATTGAAGGAAAAACATAGGATTTATTCGACAGATAAAGACAAATCTGAAATCCTGCTGAACTTTGGAGTTTTAGTACGAATTCGTTCCAAGTAAAATGGATTATCATGAAGTCCTGTGTGATAATACACTGAATTAAGGCCACTTTAAGATGCTGTTTGCTCTTTATTTATAAACTGGTCTGTGATGATAGACTTGTACAATGTAAAATAAAACAGAGTGTGATCATGTACAGAGATTCACATCGTTGTTGCAGGTGATTTTGTCCTTTTTTTGTCCATGTGTTGGAGAAATAAAATCTTTTATATCCGTACATTGTGTTTTCTGTCCGAGTATCACGGCAGTTTTACAGTTAGTTGCTTTACTTTATTAGTTTTTGTAGTCAGAAAACATCCTATATAATACAACAGATAATTCACCTTATGCAGGGATATTTTAGTTAAATTTGTACATATAATAGTTGTATTTTAGGGTTTTATTTTTATTGGATGGATTTGTAAAAAAATGTCACATCAAATTCAATAAACGAAGTGTAGCGGGTGCTCAGCCTCATTTAGTGAAAAACGTAGATCTAAATGTGACAACTGTGGCTTTAATGAACAGATTTGTTAGTGTGTGTGAATCTTATGAAGTCCAGTGTCACCTTCAGTATACAGTTGCGGAAAAAATAATTAGACCACCCTTGTTTTCTTCAATTTCTTGTTCATTTTAATGTGTGGTCCAACTAAAGGTATATTTATTTGGACAAATATAATGATAAAAATAGTTCATAGTAGTTGAATTTCAGAGCTGATATCTATCCATTTTCCATGTTTTCTTGATAATAACCAAAATCACTTCAGTT
>JAPTMW010000006.1:2709749-2720150 GCA_029822955.1 Ostorhinchus angustatus
GTTTTCTTTTCTGTCTGTTTTAGTCACATGATGCACACAGGAGTTAGGACTGGATTGCATAACCATTGTTTTTGATGACTTTTGATGGTCGAATAATTTTTTCTGCAACTGTATTTCTTTGCTGTATCTCCTTAACTCTGACCTGTTGTATCGCTGCAGGAGTTAACGTGGAGTCACACTCACATGTGTAACGGTGTGAGCAGTAGTGAGTCAGTCTGGCCTGAGCTGTTGCTTCAGTCCAACATAGAGCAGGTACACTGTGGACAAGCAGCAGATTGTTATTCATGGGTGTAAAAAAACAGCAGTGGGACTAAAAATAAAATCACCTCTCCTCACAGTTTGACAAGGTGCAGGAGAGTTTCCTGTCCTTGGAACAACAGACCTCTACGTTCCAAGCCCACCTGGACGGGCTGGGGAGGGGGGATGAGGATGGACATAGTAACAAGGCCTCCCCCCAGGCTTCACCACAACTCAGCGGACGCTCGAGTAGCGCTTCACTGGAACACCGAAACTCCACCTCCTCTGCGTCCACGTCTGCGTCCATGGAAGACCTGGACCCAGATGCAGACCCTCCCCTAACGCTGTGTCAGAGGTCGGCCTTGCATTTTTCCTCAACTGTTGGACGGCTGCGGAAATCAGGAAGAAGGAAGAAACTTTGATTGGACAAGACAAATGTTGAACAAGGACGATCATTTTAAATTACGCAAATTTAGTTTGTGTAATCTGTATTGTTCAAGTACCAATCATTTGTTGATGCTAGCTAACAGCAGCTAGCATTGCAGAATATTGGGAGTTCTAGTGACATTGAAAAGAGGCATTTAAGAACCTCTGATTTTTGAAGTAAAAATGACTTGAGTCGTTGGCATAGAAACAAATGTACATGCTGGTATCATGGATGTGGATAGCCGAGACAGTTGTTAGCTTAGAAAATCTATTAGCGAATGTTAACAAAGCTGAGGAACAAGTGCAAGAATCTACAACAACGTTAAATGATCTAGACCAGTGGTCATTCAGGTCTAAAACTGAAGCAGTTTCTCTTTTGGGGTAAAAACATTTGAACATCTATAATCAGCTGCTCAGGTTGTCTGAAATACTACATAATACTATTACTAATTAAATACTATTACTACTGTTAATACAAATACATGAATACTTTCCTTTGCAGCTTTTCTAAAATATTTGTTAGATTCCAGCACAAATTTACTTTAAGCGCTTTAGCTAATTATTCAAAGGTTCACATGTAAGATTTAAATAATGCATGAAAATGTTGTGCTCTTACTGTGTTTTTTATGCTTTATTATATTGATTTATTTAGAAAACTTGACCTTATTGTTTCAAATCAGCACTGGTAAGGTAAGTTGAAATATCATGCACGTTTATTAATTACCCTGTTAACATTTTAATAAGTTATGTATTTGTTTTTCTTATTTAATCAAAGTAATGTTAAAAAACAAAAACCGTTTATGTGTTAATATATGTGTTAAACTGAGCAGCACAGAAAGCTGAAGTCCCGCCCCTCCTGCTGTGACCCATGGGATATAACTTACAAAAAAATATGAACAGCAGCAATAATGTTTTGCTCCTGTTTGTTCATGTCCCTATTTACGCACATGATGTTTGTCCATTTAAAAGATTATTTTACAACTTAAAAAGGTTACAGTTTGTGATAAATGTAGTGACATATTATTACATGCATTTGGTGACTTAATCATGTCAGGTCATCAGTATTTTACTGCCCAACAGTGTGGACTACACAGCTGTTATTAAAAATATTTCAACCACAAGGGGGCACACTTCTACCAGGTATGAGAAACAGAAACAGACGCGTGTTACACTGTCACCATTTATTTTTATTCAGTTATTTCTGATCTGCACTCGCACGTTTTCCTTTAGAAATTCTAGATGGAAAGAACTTTACAGATTTCATTGTAAGATGTTTAGAGAATGTTTGATTTTGTTTTTGATTTCTGAGTTTTTGTCTAAGTCTGTATCCCACTGAGACTAGTCAATTTTCAATCACATTGTTTACACTGAAGCTTTTCTTGTATGTCACATAAGGTATTTTTTTCATGATTGTTTCACTTGTTTGAGGACATTTTTTAAAAAGTTGTAACAGTGACAAACCTGCCTGTTCTGGATGACTTTAAAAACTTTGTGCTTTCAGTGTGCACAGGGAGTAGATTAGAAGTTGAAAAGTCTTTTTTTTTTTTTTTTTTTGTTCTGTGTCCATCAGATCGTCTAACTGTGATGACTTGAGTTCTTCAAAGCGGGGATTTCATTTGGAGGGTGAAGGGGGAGAGGAAGGTAGAAGGGGGCAGTGAAGGTCAACTGCGGAAGCGTTTCTGTTATTACTAAAAACTGAGCAGCCCTTTAGACCTCTCTGAAAGATGTGAATGTCTTTGATCCAAATTCAATTACCCTGCAGCACTGCGCTGAAGACATACAGGTCCTCATAGACTTTACTGAACCAGACTGCAGACGTTTTCAGTCCGGAGTCAACAGTTCACTTCTGATGAGTGTGTAGTGTAGTGTATGTATGCATGATGTGGATTTCATTTGACCATGGCCTTGCCTACCATCTGCCAGATCCTGCATCTGTCTGATTCCCTCATACTGGGGGCAGCGACTGGGAGAGGTGGGGCCGACCCCTGAGGGATCTGGGATGAAAGGAATGTGAGCCGAACGCCGCAGGATCTGAGCTATCACAACAAAAAGAGACACAAACACACCAAGTTTGAAAGTGACTGAAGACTGACAGACAGATGTAAAGACTCTGGGAAGGGAGAAGTTGTGGATTTGCTTATGCTGTGAAGTGACGAGAGCTTTGAAAGCAAAAAATCTGTTATGACATGTCTCATGAATATGTAAGACTTTCCATGAATCGGTCATGAATGCACAGAACAGAAGAGTCTTAGAGGCTTACTTACAATAACAATGACCACATTTGATTTGAGGTCCAACAGTCAAAAGACAGTTTGCGAGCTGATTTATTGACTACTTTTGTCAAATCAATAGAGGGGAGAAGATTGGATTATATTACATGTGAATGAAAAACACTGCTTCAAATACAAAACAAGCCCCGCTTTACGAGGCCATGGGGAACATCTCAGTCCTGTCCAGATGAACCCATGCCTCACATTTCTGGCATGTGATGTCATGGCCAGCAGAGAGATGGCGTCTGGGGGAGCAGAAGGGCACCTGGTCTATCAGCTCTGCTAAGTATGTAAGAATGAGCCAACGAAATTACCACGGGCTTTGTTTAGTTACACTAAAAAGTTGATGACTAGCTTCCTCATGGGCCACTCTGGTCCTGGAGGAGAGGCTATTTCAAAGCTAGCTCAAGTGTGTGTTGTTTCAGAAAATATGGTTCATGGCAGAGGTCAATCCCTCGTCTTATCCTGACAATTACTCAAGATCAGGTTTCACCGGCGTACACATTTGTGCTGATCCTTCCTCTGATGGCACTGAAACACACCATACAGTAGTGTCAACGGCTGCCATCTGATATAAACAAGCTCAAGGGCTTGTTAAAAAACACTTTTATGAGGGCAGAGATAAATAAATGATATAACTTTGAACACTTAGTCAAGATTAAAAAAAAAAAAAATCTGTTTTGAAGGCAAAACACACGCTGAGCTATAAAATTAAGCACAGACAACAAAAGAGGTTTATGAAGAATATCTTTGCATGGTTGTCACATTTTCCATGATAACAAAAGCCATCAGGACAAAAGCAACTGATTTACAGAGTGTGACAATGAAAATAACATCTTGTCTTAAACTTATACACAACCTCCAACAACACTGAATGCAAACATATTGTCACTGTCATTAACTACATCTGTGGTAACAGTAACATCTGTACTGTGGAAACATGTGGATGCACAGAAATAGAGAGACTTTTGGAAACAATCATACAAACACGCATATTCACAGCAAAAGTACAGGCTTTTTAAATTCAGTTTTATCATGTTATTAGTGACTGCATTCTCAAAAGGCAAGCTTTCTTATGTCCATCAGCTTTATCATGTATGTGATAAACATATCAGGTGTTTCAGAACCCAAGGGTTACTTCTGAAACTTTACTAAAATGGTCATGAGGTTGAAATTTCTGCAGTACTGTAGATAAACTGTAGGATCAGTAACTCTTTTACACGACTTTACACACGTGCAACACAAGCTTAGAAATGCTAAGCTTAGCACACTGTTAGCTAGCTTGGAAATGTTAAGGTTAGCTCATTGCTAACTTGTAAATGTTAGCTTATCCTACTATGTCTTCAAAATGTGATGCTTCTACTTCAGTTACCTGAGAAATGCTATCATACAATAAAATATAAATGTTATCTTGTATGTAAATGTAACCTTTTACATTAAATTTAACACGTGACTTAATTTTACATTTGATAAGAAATGTTATATTTAGATACCCATTAGCTTAGAAATATTACACTCAACTCTGCTAGCTTGAAAATGTTACCTTACCTTACATTAGCTCAGAGATGTGAGACTTATCTCTTTTTCTCTTCCTTTAACCCTTTCTTTTTAACCCCAGCTGGTCTAGGCAGATGACCGTGCTCCTTTTTCCTCGTCACTGTCATCAAGTGTTTGCACCTGGAGGATTCTGTTGGGTGTTTGTGAATTGGCTTATTAAGAGTTAGGTTGACACCACCTCTAAATACAATATAAAGTGTCATGAGATAATATTTGATGCTATTTAAATAAAATTCAATTTTGATTTGATTATAGTTCAGAAAAGTTACAAAAAAGTTTGCTCATAATTAGCTTATACTCTAGCTACCATTAGCTTACAGATGCTAAACCTTAGCTCACTCTTAACTTTGAGATATTACACCTTTTGTTTAGAAATGTTATGCACAATTCAATATTAGCTTAGAAATACAGTACTCCTGTATCTTAGCATTAGCCTGGAAACATTATTATTATCTTACAACTCAGGGATGTTACACTTAGCTTACCATTAGCATACAAATGTCACCTTATTCTGCATTAGCTAAACTCCAAAAAGCTAAACATGTCACACTTAGCTCACTGTCACTTTATAAATGTCATGTTTAGCTCACCATTAGCTTAGAAATGTTACCTTATTTACCAGTAGTTTAGAGATGTTTAATTTTACTCACTGTTAGCTAAAAGATGTTACACCCTTTGTTTGGAAATGCTATGTTTCGCTCACTATTAGCTAAGAAATGCTACTGTCCCTACTGTTAGTTCAGAAGCATTATGCTCAATGCACTGTTAGCTCAGAAATGTTACACTTTTTGCTTAGAAATTGTGCACAAACTTCATATAAACATACCATATATAAATGTTACAGTTTTGTAACCTTCTAAATGCAATATTTGGGACAATCTCATTCCATTAAAAGTGGTGGAATCCTATATTATAAAAGGGAAATCGACTCTGTATGTGTGTGTGTCTCTGGCATCACACAAAATTCAGAAAAAGCAGATTGCTGCAGTTTGGTGTATTTTTTGCATTTTTGTTCAAGGAAGAGACTAGCGAAAACGGCAAGTTGGTAGGACCAATATTTTGGGAGATATTAGTAATTTTGGAATACTACGGTCTCCCAATGGCCAATCACATTGCTATGCCCAGAATCATAGAATCATCATTGAAGTGGGTTACCTAGCAACAGATAGACAATAGGGCCACGTTGCCATGGTGTCAAATTTCATGTGCAGAAACAGACATGTCAGCTGAGAGGTTATTCAACTGAAAATGCCACTGGAATTTACCAAGAAAGTAAAGGAATGAAGTGGATCAGAGGATCTAGAACCCGTAGAATGTGTTCGTTTGAGTATATACTTTGAATATAGATTACTGCAGATGCATTAAATATAACAGGCTTTAAGAAAAATGAGGCTCACAAATTTAGAACAGAAGCAAAACACTTCACACCACAACATATATAAGAGTCAATTAATATGCAAATTTTATCTTTTCTATCTTTATTGCTCATGTCCTGCACACACATCCCTGCCATTAGATTATTTATTTGTTTACAACCCATAGCCTAACTCTGCCCTGGCCTCTAAGTCCATTTTAAGTATATTTCAGACACTTCCACAGAGCGATGCCCTCCAGGTGCATCACAGACCACATGAAGGACTGCTATTAAAAGGCTGGACACAGATAACGCAGGGCCATGCCACTTTTAACCAGAGGCTGTTGGAAACCCAACGGACAGCTGCACATTTAGACAAAACATCAAAACACGAGCCACAGATGTACGCAATTAGCAACATGGTAGACATTTGGGGAGCAAAGGTCCATAAACTGGCAACTTATTATGGTTGATCTAACATGGCTGGAGGGAAGCCAGCAGCATTAATGGGGTTTGAGTTTGACTGAAAAAAAAAATCCAGGATTCAGCATTTCAAAGACGACTAAACTCCTCTTAAAATCGGTCGCAAATGTTCAGTGTTATTTCTCTAGTCTGACACTCAGATCCATCCAATTCTTATGTGCATGTATCAGTGTATTTCAGTGTAAAATAAGGCAAATATTCTGACGGTGGAAGCGAACGCCACGCTCAATGTGTTTCCCATCATCAGGAAATGTGAAGCTTCCTATTTGTGTAAATATTTTCTTATTTTGTTTTCTTAGAGAGTGGGGTAGAACAATCAATCTTGACCTGGCTGGCCTCCTGTTTCCTACTTATCACATAGACGTTGTTCGCCTTCTGCGTAGACGCTGCTGGGACCGGAGGCCCTTCGCCGGCCGATGGGAGGGTTCTGTCGGGAATGGACGGTGTCTCCAAAGGTCATGATACCAATGGGTAACAGCTGTCGGCCCAGTTTCAACCCGGCGTCACCACATTTTATGCTCAAAGACAAAATTACCTTTCACATTCTTTGAGCTTAAATGGGAACTTTGTAATACATCTCAATAACAACCACCATATGTATTGATAAAATACATCTCACACAACACATTCTAGGGAATTAAATACCTGGTGAGTTATTTGGGAAAGTACAATCTTAGAAAACCAAAGGGATCCTTCCAGATGTAGCTGTCGGCTTTTTAGAAATGCTGTGATAAATCTTTCAGCGCTGTATTTTTTAGGGTTCTTTGGACTTAGATTTTGAAAATCTCAGTGTGCATTACTCATCTTTTATCTTTTCTTTCTGTTTCATCTGTGTTGCCAAAGGTACCGACAGTTTGAATTTCTCAATAAAAAATTACTGTTGTTGAAAATATTCCAAGGCATCTGCTGTTAACATACTGCATCCTGCTTTTGTTCATAGCCGATACACGCTGTCTTAGATCAAATCTGTACTCATGAAATTTTGGTTAGAAATGTTTACTTCCTATTGTAAAAAATGGGTAACAGTTAATTTTCTTTATTTTTTATTGAACACCTGTTTATTCAGGAAGAATCAAATTAAGACTCCTACTTCATATTTAGGCTGCGAATACAACGTTTAACTCACTTTCAACTGTGAAATGTCACACAAACTTCACAGATCGTTTTCCTGACATGCACATGTATTCATTTACATTTTAAAAATGAGCTCACAAATGTTACCCTTTCCTGACTGTTAGCTTGCAAATGTGACCTTATGTGTTCATTACCTTAAAAATGCTATGCTTCGTTCACTTTCAACTTAGAAGTCTTGCACAATCTTTAAAGATATAGTTTCAGAACATTGATCATATGCATATGATGAGTGTTGGTGAATAAGGTGTTCCATAGTCGACACATATAATTATTATAGAAGCAGCAACAAGCCTCCATTAGGCCTTGAGGGAAAGTTAAGACACAATTTTGGAATAAAATCGCAATTGTATCTATTGAATATGAAGCATAAAAAAGATAAAATTTTTTAACTCATAAATATTTGTGGATGCAGATTCAAGCTCAGAGCCTTGAAAAGTCATCTTAGATCGAAAGTTCAGAGGCTTTGATTTTGCATTTGAAAACATCTGCATTCATAAGTTTTAATCACAAAATGTAGGCTTTTTCATTATTATAAATTAGTTGTGGCTGGCACAGTCTGGTTTGGTGTAAATACATCAAAACTAAGCCAGAACGTTTGACTGGAAATGAATCAAATAACTATTCATAGCGGTTTGGGTAAAGATGGCTGTTTAACACCTGTTCATTACAGCACTTTGTTCAATACTCTGATCTGTTGGTTTGGAATAGAGAGCTGAAGTCCCGCCCCCTCAGCTTGGATTCCATGGGGGGAAAATTACATTACAGCCAATGGAGACAAGTTTATGATCCTCATTAAATTATACGTCATATATATGTCATTTACAAATATGTTTGTTAGTTTCAAAGACAATTTTACAAGTCAAGAAAGTTGCAGTCTGTGGTAAAACTGTTGAAGTGTCAGACAATGAAAATCTGTAAATATAAACATTGCACACCTGAGAATCTGAAGATGTTTCTGCAGCTTCAACATGACCAGACCAGATCTTTCTCATATTTTTACACCACGTTTTTGAAGAAAGATAAAAATGGCCAATGCAGCGGCCATTTTGGTGTTGCTAATGTGTACCAGGAGCAACAAGTGAGACACAAAATTTGATATTTCATTACAATCTTTAGCACAAACTTTCACTTTCTCGGCTCAAAAAATGACCTTTTAGGAAATAGTGGTACAAGTCAAATGGGATCATTAAGTTATTCGTCTCTCCATTGACTGGCATTTTTCTGAAGTTAGATCCCATGTGACATAATGTAAGGGGTGGGACTTCAACAATCAGCTTCATAGCATCATTGCCTATGTCATAGTTATGGCCACATTGTGATATCTGTGTAACTTTACTCTCCTAATACTTTTGTTTCATTTTGCATTATTGGCTATGACCTGAAAAAAAAAATGACATAGGTAATTCTGCTACAGTATGGGACTAATGATATGGGATAGCGTCGCGGTTCCGGCGGCTGCCTTCTGAAGCTCTCGCTGGCCCTTGAAAAGCCGGGGGAGAAGGTGTAAATCTCGCGCCAGGCCGTACCCATGTTCACAGCAGGTCTCCAAGGTGAGCAACCTCTGGCATGTTAGAACAAGGCAAAATGCACTTCCACCGAGAGGCAATTTCAGTTATTTTCAATTTTTCAAGCATTACATTAGTCATATATTTCATATATTTAGAAAATAAGTCTGTTAAGCACAATTTTGCAGTATGCTGCTCATAAATCCAAGTAGAATCATGTAGATCAGACCTGAGCATGGGCCACATGCAGCCCAATAGCTGACCCTGACTGGCCCACATGAGGTCATTGGCAAATTTAAAGTCAACGCAATCATAATAGATGCAACCAATACAACAGCGTTGCTTTTATTTTGAAGGATCTGCTAAATTAATGTTTTTTCACACATACTTTCCAGACATAGCATAAGGCATATGCACTGATTGAGCTGTTGATCAGTTTCAGCCCATGAAGATGTCAGCTAAATAAAGAAAATGACTGATTCAGAGTGCAGAGTTTCTAACAAGACATGGACTTCTAAGTATTTTTTTTTACCGAAATCAGAGGTAAAGAAAAAAGAACTGAGAGGTGCAAACAAAGCTCAATGCATTCATTGTTTTCATTTACAGTTAAAGTGGAGCTGGGTTTTTTTGCACATTTTCAAAAATGTTTTTTGCGAATATTCATGAAATAGTTGTATTCTGTGCTCCACATTTTCATTATATCATTGTCTTGGTTCATTCATTTTATTTTTTTTTTATTGAGCAGAGCTGCAGGTGTATTGGTCCAACCCTTAACGACTGTCATAGTTTCTCATGTGGCCTCGTAAGAAAATTAATTATCCACCACAGATGTAGATTCTTGAATTATGTCCAGATTTCTGCAGACTAAGGCAATTTGTGTTTTGTATTTGTATTTATTTATTTAGTTACAGGACAGTGTGTATTGGCATTAGTTACAAAGAACAAGATGCATGCACCAGATTTAGCAGAGGAGCTCATTTCCATCTGTTGTCCTGGACAAACAACCAACATAACAAACATCACTTTGATTACAAAGTACTAATATACTGGAAGAAAAACATGACAGATATAGAAAAGTCTGCTCAGACTGAACAGCTTCAGCCAGATACATAAAACGGGGCTTACATTCTAAAAATACTCTAACTTTCCTAGAGCAAGAATAAGATTTAAAAGAAAGAAAGAGAAGGAGGGAAAAAAGAGAGTTTGTTTGTTTGTTTGACCCATCATGCAACTCATCATCAGAGTTACTGAGTTCACTGCATTAACTCCGTCAGTATTTCGTCATCGTTAAAATACATAAAATAGTAAATGTCCTTTTCTATGATGCTCAGTACTAATGTAACATGCTGTATTTGTGTTCTGATCTTCGCCCATCAGAGCCTAACTCTGTGTCATCGTTCGTTGGTCGGAGGCGCCGATGTGTGAGGCAGCTCTC
>JAPTMW010000006.1:3092327-3104343 GCA_029822955.1 Ostorhinchus angustatus
TGGGGGGGAACGTCAAAAAAACAGCCGTAATTACAGTGTTCATGCAACAATGTTGCATAGCGGTGGGCTCACACTCAGGAGCCCAAACACACACAAAAGCACGACTGCAAATTAATTAATTTGGTTTAAACATGAACCTAAATTAACATGTTAGACCCTGAGATGGAGATGATAATCACAGTACACAGGGAAACATATCAAATATAGACAATTTAATCTAAACCCCATGATACACACGTCTTTAATTTGAGTGCATGTTACGAAACACAACACAATGTCAAATTTCCATGTGTGTTTACTGTGAAACTCAGACATCAATTAATGATACACTGTTTCTGCTTAGAAATGTGAAGCACAGAGGCCACATGAATAAAGATGAGTTAATTAACCCATTACTTTTACTGTGAACATCTTTTTATTTAGATGATGCAATGATCGCTGTTTATTAAATCTGCTTTATTTTGACTGTTGCGCTTTAAAATATCACACACAAAATAAAGCAGGAACACCACATGCTATATTTCATGTATTGTAATAATTGATCAAATTGTAACATTTATCCAAAATCAAATTCTTTCTATAAATCCTGATTGCAACAGTGACGTGTTTTTTTCTCTCCATTTTTTAAAGGGAGATTGGGTGTGAAGCTTTTTCACTTATACATTTACACTAAATTCATGATGGAAAATATAGGAATTCTACTATTTGATATGTCAGATTTGAGAAATATAGTATTAAGTGTTTGGTGCATCGGTTTTTACACAACATGAATAGTGCTAAAAGATTATTGTTAATAAGAAAAACACATTCTACAATTTGAAGTTATTAATTTTGAAGATTTGTTTTGCTTCTCTTTGCTTTTTTTATTGTTAAAAAAATCTTTAAAAAATAATCTTTCCATTCTTTCACAGAAATAAATTATAATATAAAGCATGAAAGAAATTCCATCCCTGTTCAGCTCCCGATGCTCAGTAAGAGGAGGATGAAAGTAGATGTTGCTCTACATTAAAGCATCTCAAGCTAAAGAGGTCCAGAAATACTGGTTCATAAAGAGTTAACTCCAACTAAAAAATCAGATACGGTGTTTTCCTCCTCTGATAGAAATGGCACCATCTTTTTTTTTTATTATTATGTATTTTGTTTTGAAATGCTTGTAAAACAATTGATTTATTCCTTTTTATGCTTTATGTTAGAGCCTTATAAATTCAGTTTAATACTAAGGATGTAAGAAATATCATATACATCCAATATTACATCATTTGAAAGAATCAATTCTCAAAAATCTATGCAGAGATGTTTTTTTTTACACTGTTTTTAATCCAACCACCACACCACCACTAGATAGTGCAACTGTCATCAATGTGGCAAAAAGTCCGGCTCCTGATTTTATTTGCAATCCTTGCTTGTTAGTGATGTCATATCATATTGGCTTGCACACTAAATAAAAGCACTGTAGTGGTTGAATAGAACCATTTGAAATATGACAAAATCAAATATTCAGATCATATGCAAAGGTGATATTTTTGCTGCCCTTGCTTGCTGTTTTGGAGTACACGTATAGCAATATTGCGATATATTGCATAGTGACCCCACTATAATATAAAATATCAGTTGAGTTTTGTCAATATGCAGTCATGGTGTGACACAATTTGGAGTAGAGGCTGCATGACTAACATTCGCTCTTCAGAGATAATGCCTTATCAGGTGTTGTTACACATTATTTTGTATTATTATGTTTTTTTCCTTAAATCTGACCTTCAAAAGCAGTTAAAACCCAGTGTCAGACTTGAATGAGTGATACGTACATAAGGATTCACATGCTGTTATTTGTATTGAATCACGAGGACAGGTGAGGTGTATGGATTATGACAGGTGATCCACCAGCGTCTGTAAATTGATGAAAAAGATGTGACTTCACATTTCATGGCAGGAATGCTGATTTGTGTTGTTATATCCTCATAAATGTATTAAATCTCCGAATCCCACACAGTGCGGAGCAGAGCAGATGAGTTTACACCCAGAGAAACCCACATTACTAGATTACTGTTGTCTTTCTCAGGGTGTTCCACCATAGTTGCTCGTAACAATGTTGTGGTTGTGGGAGAGTGTACCAAGCCATCCCAGCGATTTCAAGTCATTGTGGTCTCATTACAGCAGGCTGTTGGTAATCCTTTCCCTTTGATCTGGGAGCTGAAGGGAGCTGTGTTTTACTGCAGTTCAAACAATGTTCTCCCTACTCCCTCAGCACCTCCACCAGGAGCCCTGTGGTGGCAGAGGAGCCACAGCCACAACTGTGTGTTTGAGAACAGACAGAAGAACTCAACCATGGGGGCTGGTTTGTTTTCTAGCTGAATGCAGGTGGAACGGAAATGCAGATGAAGGTTTGGTGGTGGCGCATAAGTCAATCTGAGGTTAAACAGAAGTAGCGCTCCTCCGCTGGAGGCCACAGCAACGGGGATCAGATCAGATGCTTTCAGCTTAAGTCAAGTCAGAATATTTTATTCATGCCTCAAGGGACGATTCAAAGCAGGCGACTCCACAGACAACAACAGAGCACAGAATATCATTCATATGGATAAAGGCAGCAAGAAAAACGATGGAACAACAGTGAACATCATAATGCAGCCCTCTGTTCTCAAAAGGATGCATTTATTGAGTCATCATCATCCTCCATAATATGTACTATATATGTTTATTAAGATGGTTTATTATTAAGATGTGTAATATAATTCTTATTTTATGGTACTCTTCTGCATAAACGTGTTAAAATTCAAACAAATACACATGAAAATATTTAGGAATGACCTATGTTTGATTAACTTGTGTATTTATACAATATCATGTCTCCCACAAAGTTTACATTATGAAAAATGTATAATTTTACACAGTGTAACAGCCCAATTCACATGGTCACCTGTTAATGGCATCAAATTCCTTTATAAATGTCACTGCAGCTATTTAATTTCAGTTTCAATGCTATAATGTTATAATGTAATGAAAAAATGTTATAAAATTATTATTTGTCTGTAAATTTGATGTCTGCCTGAGTGGGTCATGATGGTAGAAACAAAAACTCCCATGATCCCACATTGTTTCATAACGTCACCTCTCCTATGTAGAAATTAAAGATACAAAGCAACAACAAAACAGAAAGAGTTAAGGAGGGGAGAAATGAAGTGGACTGGAGTTTAATTAATGGTTGTTAGTGTTTCTTTCTATGACAGTTTACCATAACATTTACATGGATTTATGGGGCTCTAGTGAGACAAATAATGGAATCAAATATTCATAGTTATGTTATCATAATGAATAATTACCTGAAAGTAGGAATAGTTGAGTTTTTATTACCCTAAAATATGTGTATTAGATCTACATAGGGTGTGGATCATCTATACGCAGTCCACCATGTTTCTACAGCAGCTCATAACTGAGTCCTTTTTTCTTTTCTTTTTTTTCTCTTTATTGCAGGTGACAGTTAGTGTTAAGGTGCATTACAGGCACTTTAGTGTGGAGCAGCGTTAAAATCCACTTAACAACAAGATACAGAGTGATGTGGGTAAGGGTGCAATCTGCAGCTTCATCAATAGAATATATATTATACGCTAAGTCTTTACAGTACAGTTTGTAATAGAGGTTAGTGTTCTAATGTCACAGATTTTAGTCAACGTGAAAAATAAATATCTTTGACCACAGCTGTTTTGTAAGAAGCCACTGGGATAACAGCACCTGTGATTGAACGATTCTTGTTGTCTTACAGTATATTTACTCATGCACTGCCCATAAATATGAGTTTGAGATACTTTTACTTTTTGCAAATGTTGTATGTCTTACTCCACTACCTTTGTCTGACAGATTTAGCTGATTTTAATGATTTCCGATCTCATTCCTGTTCAGTGACACCCACATACTGTATCTCCAAAGACACTGATTTAACTTGCGATAAACTAAAAGATGGAGTGGTCCTTCACAGGTTGAAAAAACACATTGTCAAAAGGCAGGAAATAGGCCTGTTTTTCTGAGCTTCTGAAAAGGTGACGTTTTACAGATTTGTGGTTCTCACAGGACAGTGACCCTACAAACAAACAAAAAGACCTGAGTGGAAATATAACCTTACCGATGACAGTAAAAAATATAAAACAATGTGATATATACATTTTTTTTGCAGGTTATGACTCTGTCCCATTTATGGTCTGTACTGTGAATCTTTGTGAATTTTTCTTGGGAATCTGAATTTGAATTATTTGTAATTAATTGTATTTTAACCACATATCAATATTTGACACCAGAAGCAACATTTTCCAATTCAAACAGATTTGGATAGATAACTAAATAAATGAATAGACATATACATATATTTAAACAACCAAATCCTGTTTAATACTTTATATAATCTACAAAATATGTTCATTTTGTTAATAAACTTCAAATAAATAAATGAATTTATAAAAAAATAAAATAAAATAAAATAACAAATAAAAATAAATTTCAAATACATTTCAGAAGAATAGTAAAGTGATAAATAAATATCCTTAGCCAAAAATAAACAGACCAAGTTAAAGTGCCATAAGATATTAAGTGCCATACCATCTAAAATGATAAGAACAGAAAAACAAAAATGGTCCCTTAACTGACCTTAGTCCCTCTTTCCCTTTCACTTGCTTTTCAGAGTCATAAAGATGCTGAACTCAGTTTAAATTGTCTTTCTGCATTGCAGTTCATGAGTGGGATCAGATGACGCTATTTGTAGCACCTTTTTTAACCCATGATCTTCTAAAGTGGTCTACAGTCCACTGTAATCCATGTCACCAGTGAGTTTGTTAGCTACTTTATCAGACCTGGCATCTTTGCTCTCAAACCCATTATCTAGTGTAGCTGCAACGTGTTTGGCATTTAGGTGGTATTGAAACCTTGAATAACTGTGGTGGTATCCAAACTCTTTGTGGCATAGTTTTCACACAACAGTGCTCTTATCTAGGCTTCCATCTATCCATTTTTTTCAATATAAATCTAACGTCCACTGGGCCAAGCAACGCAGTTTCATCCTTGTCATCCTTGTCCTCTTCTATTATTTATTAGCCTAATGTTGCCTCTTCCACTTGATCAGTGTATCAGTATGATCGGTAGAGACCCGTGTGCTGAGAAACGTTCTGTGTTGCCAGGGGTGTAAAAATAAAATGCAATTAAATGCAATATTATTTTTATTTTGTGTGTGTGTGTGTGTGTGTGCGCGCGTGTGTGTGTGTGTGTGTGTGTCTACACAGTAATGCTGACATTTTGAGAACAGGATATATTTCTATATGTTTGTTTCACACATAAATAGCATTTTAGGTCACACAAACAGGTTTTTTTTTTCTAACTCTTTCCAAAGTGAAGATTTTTTTGAACTTGTATTTCTGTAGATCTATTTGGACAAGGAAAATGGAGAAGAAAAAAAAAAAAGGAAAACAACTTGTTACTTAGTGTAATGAAGCTGCACCTGAAACATCAAATCCAGCTGTATACATCAATGTATGACCTGTAGTAGATCGTGGTCAGCCAAACCAGTGCTGTGGACTAATCTACATTATGAATGGATACACTTTGATAACACAACCCACCACTCTGTTTAATGTTAGTAATTATAACTGAACTTGCTGTTGCTTCTCACTTTCATGGCAGATTAAAGCCTCTGCTACATCCAGTCTTATCCACAGAAACAATAGTTTGTTGGAGGTTGTACTGGTCTGTAGTCATTTTAGTGTTCTTGTGTGGACAGAATTTCTTTAAGAATAGAAGAGGAAAGATGGTGCCATGTGAGTGGTCACGAGTTTCAGCAGCTCTTTTTCAACTATACTGTAAATATGTTAAGAGATGTAACGATGTGAAAATTTCATATCATTATTGTTCGATTGGACATGTCTAAATTTCTCTTTTATTATTGGGTCTAAAAAAAAGCTGGCAATGTGCCAGGTACCAAAATGAACTCAGTTCCATAGAGGCACCCAGATAAGAACCAAGAATACTTTTCTAGTCTTACAGATTTAAGAACTAGTACAGAGAGAACACTTTCACTGTTTCAAGTATCTTATCTACAGTAGAAATGAAATGTGGATATAAAAGCAACACCACCATTTATGTGTGAAGTGTTGCCCCCTGTCACGAAGACTGTTTTTTCTGCATTTTCTGCAGACAGGTTGACCATCTTCAATTTGTTTCCCCACAGCATCCTTTAAAAATACAAAATACGTCCAGACTTCTGACTTTGTCCTTTTAGTGGGGGGAAAAATCTCCGGAGTGCTGTCCGTGCAGGCAGAGTCCTTCACTGGGTTGCAAAAACATGCAGGATGGGTTAAAAAAAAGAAGAAGAATTTTCGCAGGTACAGGCAGGGGTAAAATTAAATAAAATGTGGGCAGGTAGCAGGCAAGGAAGTGAAAAAAAAGATTCATAGATGGAAATAACTTGCAGGACATTTAATGATGATGATCATTTCCCGTAATTTCACTGTGGTTGATCCACAGCTGGTTTGTTGTATTGTGAAGTGAGCTTCACCTCTGTTTACATCCAGCCACAGACATCACTGAGCAGCACATATTCGATATTTATTGATGGTGTGTGGTTCATCGAAAAAATAAAGGCCTTAAAAGTGAGTTACTGTGTAGACAATGTGTTTAATCATGAGTCGGGTTGCGGGTCTAATGTGCGCAGGTACGAGTGGGTGCCAAATGGACATGAAAAAACGGTTTTGACCAAAAGGAGTGCTGTAGTTTTGTGACCATGATGGCCGACCGCACTGCACATGCGCGGTGCAAATCCAGTAGGTGTGCAGATCATAGACATATATACACACATGTATATGTCTATGGCTACAATGCCATCAATGTGAGCTGCGCATGCATAGAAGCATTTATCTCTGTCGGCCATCTTTTGCGACTCACTACAACCATAGACATATATACACATACATATGTAGACATGTATAGACGTATATATATGTCTATGGCCACAGCAGCCTCACTAAGACAATCGTTGGCATAGAACCACAATTACCCTCCACTGCTCAGTTTCCCCCAGATTTAGATCAAAACATTTGTCAGCTGGACAGGCTCTCAGCTGTGAAAGAAACCAAAAGTAGGCATATAAATTGACTCTTCACTCTGATCACTCAAAATATACTCATTGAAGGTAAAGTCAAGTCTCTGTACTTTTGCATAATTTGACTCATACAACAGTGATTTGTCCATGCAGGGTTGCCATAGTTGTAAATGATGGCCGACAGAGATAAACGCTTCTACGTATTCATGACTCACATCATCCGGAGACTCAAATTGTTCCTTGTCACAGCTGCTGCTCCAGGAAATGAGCAGTATCACCATGAGTTTTTCAAAGTTCAGTAATTAAACACGGTTTTAATGATAGTTAGAATTTGAAACGGTAATACTAACCATCGTGAATTGTATTGCAGATTATCATTATACTGGTAATCGTTACATCCCTGGTATGTAGAAAACAATTAATATAAATAACAGATTCTCTTTTATATTTCATGCATCATTCTTGAATGTCTCTGTCTTTCTGTACTTTGTTTTCTATATTTTGTTCCTGTAGACATTGCAATTTCCTCATGTTGTTATCAATAAAATCATATCTCTGAAAATATCTGCTTAGACTTAATGTGGACAGGGGATTAGTTGGGTGAGGCCTGTAACTGGGGTGCAGCCACTGAAATGCTAACAACCTACACTTGTGTGTTTCCTGACCAAACAGATCCACAGTGTCTGCTGTGAAAAGCTGCTACCTGTGTCATCATGTTTAAAGACCATATGTTTTTTATTTAACCTCTAGCAAAATAAACTATTTTTGCACAAACGGCCAAATTATTCTTTTGATTAAGTCAATGAGGTACATGCACAAAATGAGATGACACAGGTGGAAGACAACAAGGGCTGATCTACGGTAAGAGTGAGGTGAGGAGCACATGACGATGAGAGCCCCCTGAGGCTGCCTTAATGAGGACGGAAGCAAAGAAGAAAGGCCTTCAGTGCCAATGGTTGTGAGAACTCAGAAGGAAAAAAAAGAAAGGCTTAGACGTGTACACTTTTAAAGGTAGGCAGAGGAAACTGGATTAAAGTGAGGTCTGGTCTTTGTTTCTATACATCTCCGCTCCACTAGGATTTCACCATGGAGGCTTATGTCTTCACCCTTGACAAGCCCACCAATCAGGAGAGAGCAGCTGAAAAACACTATTTTTTTTTTTTGTTTTTTTTGTTTGCTTCTTAATCGTTGGCAAGAAAAACACTGGAGGTGATGGTTAAATGCCCACCTTTGACTAAAAGCAATCCTAAATGGTATTATAGGAAATGTGATCTGAGAGCACCCAATCAGGTAATTTTTTATTTTGAATCTGGATACCCTAAAGTCCTAAGGTTGTTTCGAATACAGTGATAAGAGGAGTGTTTTTTATTCATACTTTAGGCATGTGGTGATGTGTTCTTATGCTAAAATTAGACTGTAAAAACATAATATATCACCAGATTTTTGCCAATACACAGCTCTTTAACAAATGATTTACATGAATATTTTGGTGACAATACTGTATTCAGGATATATTTTAAATAACAAATTAAAATATATATTTTAAAATACACAAATATACATAAAGTTGTGATAAAGTTGTTTTTAGACAAATTCATCTTTTTAGTCCTAATTATACACATCAGTAGTCACCTCTGACCATGTGCAGTGATTACATGCTGAATCCCAATTACACTTTGTCAACAATAGATCACATTGTCACAACCATTTCATGAAGAGAGGTAAAAATATTTTATTCCAACTTCATAAGTAACAGTGTGGATGTTTATTAACCCATCTATAACTAATTGCAAACTGTAAAATTACTATGGGAATTAAACTCCATGGGCACAGCAGAAATCTGTCATGATACATGTCTTTTTTATCTGGAGTCACCAAACTCTTATGGTGTTTTTTGTAGTGATAAAAAAACTTTAAGAACAAATAGGTTCTCTCAGAATCAGTTTGCAATATTCCTGCAGAAATTACCTAAATAAATAAACTACTACAACACTCTGGATGTCACAAAATGATGATCTGTAACAAAGTGAGTGTGTCTCAGTGGGAATTTTCCTTTAAATCCTAAGCCGCACAAACCATTCTGAGCTAAAAGGCAGTGTCCGGGTCTCTGCAGCACCCATGGGACTTACACAAACCGAGGCTGTGTGTAATAAACCTCTAGAAACTGCACAGACAAAAGAAAGTGAGGAGACCAAAGTCAGCCAGCTCTCTGTTATATCCACCACCTGAAGCTCTACATATCCCTGCTCAGGATCTGCACACGCACACACACACAAACACACAGATACACACACACAACCCATGGATTTTGTTGTACCAATATGAGAATCATATTCTCTATTATGGCCTCACTGACAGCGGGATCGTACTCATCACTGGCTCATGTACCTCCGCTGTGGGTTTCTGTTTGTCCCTGATCTTCAACATTTTGGTAGAAGTGTGGATTCCAATAAAGGCTTGTTAAACAACACATTTCATTCTCCAACTCAAGAGGGCCCTGCATGGCCCAGAGGCGTAAGCTGCTCCTTTGAACATCTAAATCCCCATGCAGCGTCTGACTTCCCTTTGTTATTCGCTGGTGGATGTTCCTCCACTGTTTTTCGTGTGTGCTTTTGCTCTGTGGACTGTGGAGAACACTGGAGCTTTTAGCTGTGAAAGATCATCTCATTTAGATCATCAAGCCCCAGTTAATTAAACATATTATAGCATATCTTTATGGGAGCAAAGGATGAACATATTGTTTTAATAAAGAATTCATCAAGCAGCGATGTGGAGCCAGATTTAATGAGCCCCTCCCTGGATTTGGAGAGACAAGAAACAGTCTGCTCTCAGCCCGAATGTCTGCTGCCCTCTCCTGCCGACTCCTGTGAACACACACATCACATTCAGTTCAGCATTAAGGCATAGGATTTACAGTCAAAAAGTGGATTACTGCTGTTTAAGTCAGACACAACACAACCATTATAAAAGTTGAGCACATTTATAATCTGAATGAGATTTCAGCTTTTGCTGGATCAGTGTGTTTAAGCCCATATTGAGGTTAATGGTTTCCTGTATATTTTACCCACAGTGCACAGAGCAAACACACATTATCAATTTGTGGCTGTATGATTTGTAGAAGGCAACAAATATCATAAATACATATCTACACATATCAGTGTTTATCTGTGTCTTTAAATGCATATCGCATGTGTGTATTTGCATCATGTGAAGCAAATGAGCTCACATTATTTTAGCATGTTGTAGATAAACTTATCGACTTATCAGTATTTCTTAAGTACATAGTGCTTTACAAAGAAACTGATAAAATACAAAATGATAAAGCACGGCGGCTGTGGCTCAGTTGGTAGAGGGGGGTGGTCCAATGACGGAAAGGGTACAAATTCTGCCCCTGACTGTCCACATGTCGAAGTGGCCTTGGGCAAGACAATGAACCCTAAATTGCTCCCAGTAGGGTCTGGCAGCGCCTTGCATGGCGGCACCTGCCTAGTGGTGTATGAGTGTGTGCATGAATGGATGAATGTGATGCTTTGTGAAGCACTTTGGACACCATAAAAGTGGGGAAAAGCGTTATATAAGTACCGACCATTTACCATTTAAAGGATGTGATTAAAAGGATAAAAATCAAAAGAGGAACAAGATAAACAAGCAACTCAGATAAAATATTTTTCCAGGAAAAGCACATTTTTGAGAAGAGATGCTGACTCAGTCCTCACTTACTTAGGCAGGTCATTCCAGAGCTTTGGGTTCAAAACTGGATCCCCTTTCATTTCTTGCCTGGAGACTTAAGACCACTGCTGCAGATTGTTAATAGATTAAAGTAACTTCACAGTAAAGCTGGATCCTTCACGTGTTTTAGAGTACAATATGTTCAAAATGTAATATGTAATTATTTACAATATTAATATGCCCATGACCCTAGTGAGGATAAAGCAGGTTCAGAAAATGAATGAATGAATGAATGAATATTAATATGCACAATCATGTGTTTAATCATAAAAGATCCAGAACTACTTTTGTGTCATCTTCCAAATGAATTTGTCTCTACTACATGGGTTTTACTGGCGTATCAATGTTTCAGAAGATGATGCTGTTTCCATGTTCACTACAGAACTTCTGAATGTCCAAATGAGTCATATCTGATGACCATGAAAAGATGACAAACTACATTTTGCCTCCATTATTAACATGTATTGATAGGATTAGTGGCTCAATAGTTATTAAATATTTTATATAAGTAGATGGGTTTGGTCGCTGGTGGATGTTTGGGTCTTTATGAGTACATTTCTATACATGAGATGCATATGTGTATCAACTGAACACATACATAAGGTACTGTGAAGAAGTCTCAGACCACCCTAAGCCATGTTGTTTTTACACAGCTGTAATGAGCATACTATTAATTTCTAAGTCTTTTTATTCTTTATTCTTCTCAGAAAATATAAACTGTAAGACTTCTAGAGGAAACAGTTTTAATGTGAACTCGGTTCCCATGAGAAGCAGTAGCCTAAATAATGAGAAACCTTGGACTTGTGATGAATTAAATCTGGCATAAACCACTAAAAGATTAGTTCAGTAAATCTTATAATGTCTGCACTGAAGAGTTCATGGCATGTTAAGTACAAAGGAAGGTCACAGAAAATGCTGGATACTTCAGTCTCTTCAGTCTAGTTTTGTGTGTGTGTGTGTGTGCGTGTGTGTGTGCGTGTGTGTGTGTGTATGTAATTCTTGTATTTAATTATGTTGTATACTTCAGCTGTATCTTGTTACAGAGTCTGAGAAAATGTGTTCATACATTATAATATATCATTATACTCTTGGTAAAACACCAAACCTACTTGTGGCCTAACACTTTTGCAAAGGAAAGTATGTGGACACTTGAAACCTGTTAGAGTAAAGTTCTGTTCCACAAATGTGTGTTTTAATAAGTTGCATCAATGAATA
>JAPTMW010000006.1:3226341-3238233 GCA_029822955.1 Ostorhinchus angustatus
ACAGAAACTGCTCTTCAACTGCAGCCTGCTGTCATTTTCTCGAGTGGGAAGGCACCGTATAGCCTTAAATGACTTCGCCTGAGGGCTGTTTGACAAGAGGAAGAGGAGGGGGAAGAGGAAAGCAGGACACACACCTCTACAGAGAGAGAGAGGGAGGAGCCATGAGGAGAGGGGAGGCAGGAGAAGGCAGGGTCTATGGCTCCAGACTGCAGATTCTGGCGAAGTGGGGAGGTAGGGGATGACTCCACTTTTGGCATCCCATACATCTGATTTAACTGGCCCACTGTCACATACTCCTTTAGCAAAGGCAACACACACACAAAGAGAAGAAAAAAGGGAAGAGAATGAACATAGATACATCAGCAGGATGGAGACGCAGAGGAAAGACATGAAGACAGGAAATACAGACTGGATTATAAGTGAATGACTACACAACACATATAATCAACATCTGCGTCAAACTGATATCATCATATTATCGTCCTGACAGGACGCCTTCAGGTTGACAACTAATTTGTTATTGTTGGAAGTTAGTTTACTTGCCTTTCCAGCTTCAGAGCAAAATCTTGTGCAATCATGTTTTTATCATCAAAAATTCACATCGACGCAGAGACCATTTTACACACTTTCATCTCAACATGCCTGGATTACTGAAAGAGCCTTTTTACTTGTCTGAATCCAAAACCTATTGGCTGAATCCAAACTGTACAGAACCAAAGGCAACTACAAGAGATGATCAAATCACTCCACTTGTAGCATCTTCACAGTTGCTCCCACCATGTCTGATTTTACAATATCTCTGACCTTGGGCTCAGGTCTGTTGTTTGATCAACAGGCCTTTCTATGGAATAAAAGGAATGAGACACTGACATGATCTACTAAATGAAATCAGATTCCTTTAAGACTTGATTTTACTTAACCTTTAATTGCTGTCAATGGTCTTCTTTCTCCTTTCACAAATTTTTTTTATATCTTTGATTTTAATTGTTTTCTAACCTAGTTTCTTTTAAAATATGATAATCTACGACAGATTATTACTATTCAAACTTTTTCAAGTCATATGGATAAGCCTAACCTTTTCATCCTAGATTAGTATTACAGAAAAAGCTGACAAAAATCATGACCAATATTATGGCCATCTTTACACAAGTTAGTAGATATTATTGCCTTGGTGCATTTAAAATCATTTTGAAAATGTTCCTTCAGTGCAACTTTGTCATTTTCAGTGTCAATGTGCAGAGTTTGATCCAGCCAGGATATTTTCACTCTGTATTCACCTAAAATCCACAGCGGTGTGCTTTATGAGCAGGATTAAAGACATCGTGTATATTTCAGAGCCAACAGACAATACTTCCTTTTCAGACAGATCCTGAATTTTTAGGAGATACTGATTTAATAATTCTTAATGACCAGATTGTACATAGGAAAAACAGAAAAACATGTCTGGAGGTTCTGAAGCAATTCATAGTTGTAAATTTGGTGCAGCCAGATGGAATTCACTATAATTTCTCTTTGTAGTCTTAATTACAGTAGGAGGTTTTCGGAGCAAGAAAGACATTTATATCTGCATTAGTGTGCACAACAAATCTGTAGACTGGATTAAATTTACATAAAGGAAGTTTACGACAGTTCCAAGTATCCGAAACTAAATGGGAAATTATAACATTTTTGTTTTGATTAGTAGAAACAAGCCTATGGAGTGTTTTGGAACCCGTTCTGAATCTCTCACATCATATTGCCATCAGTGTGGTAATGCGTAAATCATTAACATTTACGTCATGATTTTGTCTGTTAATGGCAGGTGTTTTATCCTCAATGTCTATTGAAGGTAATGACAGTCATTACGACAGATATGTTGACAATAAGCTGCTCACACTGAAGCCTCATGTAGCACAGCCCAAAGTCCACAGTGCAGTCAGCATGAGTAACAGCAAACCAGCAGAGGGTGCACCATGACATAAAAATGAAAGCACAGAGGAGAAAAGACTACAGACAGAAAGAAAAACAAAGCATATAAGTCAACTCAGGAAATAGGCAGATAGTAAGTGATGGTACCTCACAGGGGCCAGCTAATGCAGCATCTATGGCAAATGAGTGGCCTTGCGAGGTGAGCTTGCTGCCTTCACTGCTGCCGTACATCTTATAGACGTCCGACAGCGTCATGTACTCCTGAGCACCGGCCAAACAGCACACAATCAGACAAGATGACAACAACACCGAACCTAACGTACACAAGCACGGAGCCAACGCACTTGTTCTCACTTTACTTCACCCACGAAGGTGCAGAGGGAGGGAGCACGTGATGACAGACGAACGAGAGCACACCAAGCAGCAGACATACATAGACAGGGTCACAGGCTGGAACTTTATTGGTTTCACACAAATCAGTGATGTAGTGGTAAATAGACCATGCTAGAATTTGTCACTTATAGCAGGTACACGCAACCAAAAACCACTAATGTTTGCTTTTTTTTCACTTCACTGTTGGACAGTCCGTGTGATGGATGGTGATTCCTCTTGTGAACATAGACAGTAGAGATGGGAATAGAGCACTATTTCCAAATTGTCCGATCCATTGGAATTACACATCTCAGAGCTTATTTTCTTTTAATGATGCAGGCAATTTTTCTGACACTTTCATATCAAACCACTGGCATCCAACTCATGTATCTTATGCTGCTGAAACTATGAGGAGTCATTACTTCAGAGCAAACTAAATAACTTATTTAACTTTGTCTTTCTATTAATTTTGCTAAGTATCTAAACATTCTGTAGTTCAGTTTTCTATGTAAACATTCTTCATTTTTTTTATGCCATCATTTTTGTCAATTAATTTAAATGTTGCATTATATGCTCATTATTTTTGGTTTGGTTACTCTGTACTGTCTAGAAAATGATAATTTCAAGTTGCAGTGGAAACACCTTTGTGTGTATTATGGACTTGTAGCAATGCTATGAAAAAGGTTTTTCCCTACACAGAAACTCGCTCAGGAATTGATGAAGAATCAGGCCATGAAAGACATTTGATAATGATATCAATATCAATTTAATCTCAACAATTCCCATCCCTAGTAAAAAGTGAGCAAGTGAGTTTTAGTTGAATTTAGTGAATCTTCCACTACATCCCTGGACTCTAAACAGACACAGGGTAGACTGGAAGCTACTGTGCTGGCTCTTTGCTGTAGCTTTAATGTAAAGTGCAAACTGGGCCAGAACAGTGTTGACACAGTGTGAACAGGACACTGACAGGTGCGAAAGGTGGACTGTTTGCTGCGACTTGCACACAAAAATTAGAGGGGAAGCAGCGGGCTTCATGCAGGGGTCATTCGTCCGATTACCTCTGTAGGGCTGCTGGGGTACAACTGACAGGGGGAGGGATGTAAGTAGGAAGGAGAGGCTCGACAGAGGGAATGCTGAGAGGAGTGGACATCCTCCAAGTACAGGTCAGCCTCACTGATATGGAGCGCTTCCTGCTGTAAAGAAGTACTTTTAATGGCTACACTCAATTTTTGGGACACTAGGATTGTGTGATATGACCAAAATGAATCACAAATGAATTGTGATATAGATTACTTAATATTCATAGAGTGGTACACCCCTCAATGCAGTACATTTTCTGTACTGTTAATGAATAAATAATACATACTCATAATTTATTTTTATATTTTATATTTTTTCTCTATTTCCCAATTTTGTGTAATTTTTAAGCAAAGCATAAAAAAATAAGAAACATCAAGCTAAATAGAATCCACTTTTAAACTATAGCTGAAAACTAAAAAACACTAGGCCTAAAGTATAACTCTGTACCACTTCATATGATTCTTGAGTAGGTTACCAAAGATATTAGAAGTGTTTGATTAAATAGTGCATTTTGCTACACAACGTATGAGCATAACATGAAAGACGACAAAATTTTCTCTCATTGTGCAATTTATATATCATAATTAGACAGTAAATAAAAATGCTGGCCTTTAAATAACATTAAAAAGTTAAAGTTCTCCTTTAGTCACAGCTCCAGATTGCACGGCCCTTATGGAAACATGTCTGAATTAACATATCTGAATTAAGACTAATCTATGATATGACTGATTATCAGCAAACACATCCGCAAAATTTTGCCTCATATATCATTAGTATGATTAATATCAAGTAATAACAAAAAGTCACAAAGTCACTGCTGTTAAAGATGAAAATGTTACGAGCAATTATAAGTCATCAAAAGTCCTTGTTTAATTCAGGTCAGTGCTGGTTTGTAACAACGTCATGCCAGTGGTTCTCTCACCTCTCTCATTGCAGTGGAGGACTTGGGGAAGCTCTTTCCTCCAGTCAGGCTGTGGTATCTCTTCTCCAGAGCCGACAATCTCTCTTTCTCCTGCAACACAAGACACACGTGAGCACAGGCACACTGGCAAAGGGTCAAAGCCATTAACAGTTGGCCCAAAGCTGGTTCCTCTTGTGAACATAGACAGTAGAGATTTTCATCAAATCTGTAAAACCTGAGTCATAGCCTAAGTATCACGAATCCGTAAGTCTTTCTGTCATTCGCGAATTTGTCCACTTCCTACGGTGCAGGCTGTGGAAAATTCCCAAAAATGCCTGAGTGACCTACCGGCTCAGTTTGTAAACATATGGATTGTTTATTGGTGAGTACACTTTGAAATTGTTCACCATGAGGGAAGAGATTCAGGTGCATAATCACAGAAAGACTTATGGATTCGTGATACTTAGGCTATGACTCGCGTTATACAGACTTGATGAAAAATTTGTGACGAAAGTCATACGCAGCTTTAACTTAATAGAAAAGCAAGATCTATATCAAGTGTGTTTCTATTTAACTGTTTGTAATGATGAAAACTACGATGAATAACGTTGAAAACATAACAGGTCTTCCTCTTGATTCACACTCATATAATGAGGAGAGGAGAAGTAAAAGTAGAGTAAAGAGTAAGAGAGTAAAAGTCAGAGTAGTGATCAAACCATGAGTTGGGTTCAGCTGACATGTCTGTTGTGGGTCAACTGCAGATTATATTTTTATTTGGTTGATTTAATAAATTTTGAATTGATGCATCTCCGTAAATGATTTTGAAGCGAGTTGCAACCCTTCTCAAGGAGAAAAGCTACAATAAAGCTGCATCTATTATGAATCCTAATAATTGAAAGGAATAAACATTTCAAAGACCAAAGAAATTGAAAGTAAGTAAACACGATGCCAAAAGTCAGTAATCTGTGAAAGTCTGTGGATACAGAAAAGAAGAAAGAAAAACATACATTACGCTATCAAATGTCAACCCTGAAACTCTGAATTTGGGTGGATCCAAAGGGGGTTGAAATACTTTTGTGTGAGTTTGGAATATGCACCTTCTGGAGCATCTGCAGAGTGAGGGTCCTGTCTTTGGCCATTCGCTCACACTCTTGAGAAGCCTGCAGACCAAGCTGGTTGGCCTGGCTCTCCAGAGCAGACACCTTCTCCTGAACAAGGAGCACACAAGGAAGTACAGTCAAACCCTTTGCTGAACTCTCAGAACTTTACAGAACATTGACACTTTAAATTGCCAATTACGTTAACATAAATTTGCAGAAGTCTGTCATAATCTCAAGTTAATAGCAAGGCTTTTTTTCTGGTGGATTGAATGCTTGTTTAGAAAATGGACTTTAGGAAACTCAAAGATCTTTGATTAGAACATGATTAAAAATAAATACTGAATATCTAAGAAAGATTTTTGCCAACAGCAGCTTCAGCTCATACACAAAATCCTCATTGTTGAATGAATAATAAGTCTATTCTGGTGTTCCCACTCGCCCACAGTGTGTCAGGTGTTCATCCCACCTTCCTCTTGGCCACACTGCCATGGTACTCAGCTCTCTCCTGGAGCAGCTGCTGGCCGATGGTCTCCCTCTCCTCCTCCAAGCTGCTTTCTCTCTCCAGCTGCTGAAACTCCAGATCCTCAAATTTTTTGGTTCCTGCTTCAAGCACCTCTCCGTCCTGATGAAGCCAGGCACACACAACACCAGTGGTTACGTCACTGCATCAGCTATGTGGGGAGAAAACTCAAAGCACAGCGTGCTCAGTCAAGCAGACAGCCATGAAGAACATGCTTCTATTGCAGCACAGCTACTGATGATGGAACATTTACCTACTGTACTGTCTGGGATGAACAGGAGAGGCCATTTAAATCAAAGAACACATTACACTAGAAGGTTAATATCATCTGACTGAAGTGGTTTGATTTTCTCTCAATCACTTTAATTTCTCCAAATAACTTTTCAAAGTCTATGTCTACTGCTGTAGAAAAAAACATGTATTATGTAACTAGCTGTGCTCAAGCAATTGATTTTGCTCCTCAGTACTCCTGTCATCAGCTGAGTGATGATTGTTTGCATTTGAAGGTTCTTGAGAACCTTTGTCCTACTAGTGATAAACAAAAATCTATGGACATGCATTCAGAATCCAAAATAACTTACATGTCCTCTGGTCAAACAAGAAACAAATAGCTCAAAATGTCTACCAGCTGGAAGGTATTTTATTTCCCTGCTCTGCTAAATGAGCTGAATTTTTCACTCTTCCATCATTAGTATGGCTGGAATATGTGATCTCAAAAAACTTTTCCAGCTCTGCTGAAACTGACACAAAATCATTGACACCAGATGAAATATATAACAAACAGAGCCTAAACTAATGAATGTAGCTAGTGCAGGTTTTTCCTTTTGTAGCTTGCTGTAAACTGAAAAGGAAAATCCAAACTGAACAACACCGATTTAAAAAAAGATAAGTCATAGGATGAGAAGGAGGGAAGACAGAAAATGGTTCTAGTCAGGGCCTACATTAATTGATTAGTGTGCAGTTAGCATATTATACGAGCCATGACAAACCACAGAGGAGATGCAGATCAGATTCACACATGCATTGCAGCACAACTGGATTGCACGACCCACAAAAAAGGGGGGTAGTGCTAGCAGCTGATGTGACCAGGAGCCACATGTATGCGTGGTCTGCTGTCAACCCGAGGCCTCCAGTAGCATGTAGGTGTGGTGTGGAGGAGGGAAAATTCCTGTACTTTGTGGCAACAGCACGTCCGTGAGAGGAACTGAGAAGGCGGGCATGTGTGCATGTGGAGCATATGCAGTGGGGGCCCTGCAGGAGGGTTAAAGGTTGCAGTAGAACTATGTATATAAGGGTATATGTGTACAGTGCTGGCAAATATGCTCTATACTGCTGAGGTCATGAGGGAAGTGCATTTACACAGTTGAGGCCCGATGCATTACAATGATCTAATACATTAATGATACATATGAAGCAATTACCAATGCAAAGCAATACGCTTCACTTCTATTGCAATGCAGTACGAATCAACACAATGTGAATCAGTATTATGCAATTTCAATGCAAAAGAATATGATTCTATGCAGGACAGTATAGTACATATGATTTGATTTCTTTGGTTCTTCTTCAGCAAATAGCAAGTTACAACTTACTGTGCCATTTCTATTTCACATTTTCAGTTTTTGCGTACAGCAACTTCTGCCCTTTTCATGTACGACTAGGATTAACTGTGGGCCTCTGGAAATTTGAAATAATTGTGGAAGTTGTCTGTGATCTCAAATCAATGCAAATTTGCCATATCTTTAATTTGTAAAGTAAAACTTCAACCACAAATGACCAAACATGGATTATCAGTCCTGTGATAATATTAGTCCTGTGCAAATCAACATTAATGTGATTTGATGGATTTTTTTTTGTCTATCACACATTTTTTTAAGGCTATTTCTTGGTGGAGAACTATGGAGGTTGGTTAGTAATGATAAATGAGTTTTAAAAGTGTTCTGCGTGGAAATTCAGGTGGCTCATGCCACGATATAGCAAGGATATTCACTGAATGAGTAAACTTAAATCCTTCAGAAGACTGGCATCTCAGTTGATGAGATGGTTGACATGCATGTCAGTTACATGGAGGAACATTTTTCTGTCTTTCAAATTAATTTCCAGTGCTGACTATTTTTATCAGGCCATGCCTGTCTCGTACTTTTGTGCCGGTGTGAATCATTGAATTTTACCAGTCTTAACCCATGAAGACCCAGTGCTACTTTTGTGGCAGTTCCAAAATATATTTTTCTCTATATTTAACTTTTCTTAAGTGATTGATCACCATTTATTATAATGTTACCCTATGACTTTTGTGGGGGAGATGGGGGGTATTTCAGTGAACATCAGGTATTTTCCTATATTAAATTTACTGATCATGTAGCTCAGATCAAAGTTTAGGGTTATTATATCAGAAACAGAGAAAATTGAGAAAAAAGTTACTTTTTCAGCAAAGATATCAGTAACTGAACATAAAAACAAGTGTCGCCATCCACTGCCATTTATCAAACTCCATGGGTTTCAACATATTGATAGGTTTAGTGGTTCAGAAGTTATTAAACATTTTAGATCAGTAGATGCTTTTGGTTGTCAGTGGCTGTTCGGGTCTTTAGGGGTTAAGGACACTAAGGTTTGATAAACTATTAAATATGTAATGCACATCAATGGGTGTTCTAAAAGGTTTAAGGAATAGGGGATGTGTGCAAAGATGGGGTAATAAACTATATCGGAGGCCATTGCAGACTGGAGTCCATAAGGTAGCGGGGGGAGGGTGCTTCTGCTTGACTTGACGACCCACCCTTTTGAGCTGTTCCTGCAATTGTTCACGCAGGGACTCGGGGCAGTTATGAAGCTGGTTCTTCAGCTCAGCGTAGCCCTCCTGAAGGCTCTGCAGGGCGCGGCGCTCAGCCTCAACATTAGCCCTCTCCTAGAAAGACACGACACACACACAGAGACACACACACACACACAGGATGGATGGACGAGGGAGGGGAGAGAGAATGACAGAAAGACAAACACTGCTCAAAATCCACACCATGCAAGTACAAAGCTGCAAGGTGTTAGCAAAAGTCATGTGACAGCTTTATGGCTCTGCAGTGAACACGCAGGAGCTACTGACTCAACAATTACACAAAATTACCTGAAAACACAAGTCAATTAATTTTTATATTTTCAAAGTGCTTTTATACCTCCAAACTAATAGCCTCTGATAAGCTGTGATAAAATTACTCCATAATGTCTTTGACACTTATTGGCCACATAAGAACACTGTTGTAATAATCCTGAGCAATAACATGACATTGGTGACTGGTCTCTGAGCTATTCCACTAGCCAAAGCAAAAAAGCATCTCAGCTCCTGGGGGCTGCTCCAGTTTCAAGCTCAGAATTCGATCGATAACTACTAACTGTGTTGTTACTGGCTATGTTGAAGCAAAGATGGCTTTAGTAGCTAATCTTATGAACACTATATGTATTATGATGTGAGAAGACAACTAGGCAGACAAGTGCTCTGTGGCTTCACAGAAGTCTCACTCTAACATGAAAGGAGGTTCTGTTTTGTGTCTTATCAGAGCTAAGGTGAAACCAGGATTACTTTTAGAACATAAAATAATGTCTCTCACAGTCTGAGGTAGAAAAAATATCCTCCGTTAATCTACAACACCTAGGTTTCCTCTATAGGAAACTAATTTTACTACAAATAATTTGGCACAAAATGTTCAAGAAATGCAGGTTCATGCCAAGACATCTTAACAGATCAGGAAACCCATTTTCACTGACTCAAAGGTTTATTCTCTAATGAAACAATCAACAAAACCATCTGTGGAAATAAATAAAGTAGGTCCAAAAATTCCCAGAAATCCCAAATAAATACTTCTAAATACTTCTTTCTATTCACCAAAATGTAGTTGATACCAGTAAAGATGAAAAAATAGTACCCATATGCTACAGAACAGAACATGCTTGTAGCTTTCCAGATCCACTTAAACTTATTAAAAGCTTCTTGCAAGTTCCCGTGCACTAAAAAACATAACCAAACACTACAGAGCCCTGACCCAGTTGAAGCGCAGGTTATCCTGTCATGCAGACAGTGAAGAGAAAGGCAAGAAGATACAACCATGAGTGCTGAAGAGGCAGGGGAGGGATTAGGGGTTAATGGACGCTGGTTAGAACATTGAATTGAGAGATGAAGTCATGCAAGAGAAGACACCAAACAGGGGCAAACCCAGTCCTTTATTTAAGCCTTCAATTGGCTTCAGTTTTGAAATAATCCACTGAATAAGCTCACGGAAGGCAGAGCTGCCAACTTAAATAATGAAACCAATAACCAACCAGGAGAGAAGGTGAGAGAAGACAGTTTAGGAGACAGGCAGTGTGTGTGTGTGTGTGTGTGTGTTTGTGTAATAATGCACCTACATCCCCTGTTATGTTAATTAAGACAATACAGTAAAAGAGTAAATCCCGAAGACCTGAAAGGAATCAAACCCAGCATCTGAAATTGTACATGTTAAGCCATATCCTTTGTCCCCTTGTCTCTCTACCTTATCTTTCTCCCTCTGGATGGCGCTCTCCAGCTCATCCAGCTTGTGCTGAAGCTGGGTGATGATGTCTGTTTCTGCCTCGATTTGGTCGAGCTCCGCCTGCCTCTCACCTTGCAGCAAGGCACGCTCCATCTCCGCCTGGAAGAGTCACCCAAAGTCACAGTCACACACTGTCATCATTGCAACACAAAACAACAGCCAAAACTTTGGCCCCTTGCTAAGTAATAGAAGTAATAGAACCAGTCATCAGTACTGGGAGGGTTACTTAGACCGGGTGCTACTTTTGTGCCAGCTCAAATAAATTTTTCTCTCCATTTAACCTTTAACTTCCATTTTCCTGTTTGTACATATGCAAATCTTGCATTTGTTTTTCTGCTTTATTAGTGTGTTCCATTTATATTATTTATTTCTTTTATCTTTTCAAACTTATTTTCCTTCTTTGCTAAGTTTTTTTTTTTTTCAAGAGTGTTTTTATATGCAACTGAGCTATTGTGACCAAGTAATTTCCCTTGTGGATCAATAAAGTTTGTCTAAGTCTAAAGGCTCCCTCAGAGTCTGGCGTACTGTGCGCATATTGTGTATGTGGAGTCCATGCTGCTCATGGACTCCACATACACTTGAGGTTTCATACTCGAGCGTACAAATCAAGTTTTACCAGCTCCGTGTCACATTTAAAAACAGGTCGATGTGAAGACTTCCTGCTGAGCAGCTTATTGTGTGACACAGAGTATGCGTACGCAGAATCCGCGTTGTCATAAAAATTGAGCTTTGCGCGGACATGTCTGACAGACGTCCGCTTTGGGTCCTCTTCGAGTACGTGTGGACATCCACAGAATTAAGTACGCCCGACTCTGTGGGGGCCTTAAGTCTAAGTTTCCACGTTCACTCTGAATGTCCACATGGTTCATATCTGATGACAGTGAAAAGATGATAAACTGTATTTTACCAGAATTAGTTAAATGTACTGATAGGATTAGTGGTTCAGCATTGGTGGGCTGGTTTCGGGCCGTGCACCGTATGTTTGACACCCAGGGCTTTGGTTCGTACCCAGAGCTGGTCGTCCATCCCAGGAGGGTTTTTCTTAATGAAGGCTCCATAGTAAGTGGCAATGTTCCTGTGGTGGCTGTACTTCTTCAACATGTTGATTTCTGCTTTAATCTCCTCCTCCTCATCCTAAAACACACACAGAAACATTGAACTCGTCACAAAAATAACACAACGATCACACAACAACATCCAGAGTTTGCGTTAGTCAATATCTATCTTTATATTCATTTTGGCAAAAATGATTTTCTACAACCTGTTTCAATTCCTTCTTCATTTGTTGCGTCTGTAACTAGATACGTCACGACATTTGCACATATAAGGTCCAGACTTCCGACAAACATTTCTCTGCGTACGACATAACTGTGTATCTGCAGCAGCGGTTGTAGTAAAAACTGAAAATATGTCCAAACTTGGAGCCGATTTCCTAAAATGTTCAGTTGTTGGTTG
>JAPTMW010000006.1:3377605-3387824 GCA_029822955.1 Ostorhinchus angustatus
TCAACTTTTCAACTAACCCTAAACCTTTTTTAATGACCGGGATGGTTCTCAGAAAATCAGGGTTCCTGCACTTCTTTTTTCCCACTTCAAGCACTGATTAAAACCAACCACTAAAAATCAGTATCATCAACCAAAATCCATGTGTATATGCACATTTGCACTAGAGGTCATTCTTGGATGGAGACAGTGCTCAAGATCTGCCAAAATACAAGTGACCACATGTTGGTATTTAGCTATGCAAACATGAAAACCCATTAGGCTGAAGAAAAAACACTTAGAACCTATCCTGTTTATCTAATATCAGGTACTGAGCAGGTCAACATCCTCATATAGGTATGGAGTCTGCAGCATATTTACAAAGTAACAAATAACTCTGAATCTGAATGTCTTCAAAACAATCAGTTCTGGTTGTTGCTTCATGTCAATAATGAAAATGACAATAACAAATAGAGGTTCTGTGTGTCAAGAAATCAATGTTTGCTTCCAGACGCTGTTCTAATTGGTCCAATCTGTCATGACGTTGGATGTAAAGCAAAACCAACATAAATAAATGTCCAGACAGGGTTACAAACAAGTCTGAGGTCAAACACACCCATATGTACACCCACAAAGTATGTTTCGAATGGTGCACAGTAGTGAAACATCACATATGCATTCCATAAGTGTGGTTGATATAATTTAAGAAAAAGAAAAGAAAGCAAGAAAAGCAAACTTAGGTTTCTGTTTTGATGAGTCTACGTTATGTAACATAAAGGAGAAGCTCTGCAGACCCTGATCACTGTTGTGGTTCCTGTGACTACACAGGTTACATGGCTTTAACCAGACGCTCCACAAAGATACCACCAAACTAGGAACCACTGAGTTCATTCGTGTTTAGGCAGGAATGTTCCATTTTGAGTTATAGAGAAAAAAAACAAACAAAAACAAAACAAAACAGTGCGTTCTTTAAATGCTGGGTGGAAGTTTTTGTGGTTTATGATTTGCATGAGTAACACTCATCTGTCAGATTAAAATACACAGCATCTCCATCCAAACTAACTGAAATACGACATATCCAACCTGTTAATCTGAAGAGAATTCTGACGTTGGTTATAACTGGTGGGAAATCTTCTCTGCAGACACTTCGGCATAGCGTGGCAGCTGTAATGCTTGATTGTAGGTTGATAGGAGCGTTAATCATAGCGAAAGAGACATCAAGGTTTCAGAGCTTCCCTTTGGCTCATTCTCCAAAATGATGAATGAGCCATCTACCCACTATGACCACCTACTCTCCTTTTCAACTGCTTAACAAAACTGAAAGTCAGTTAATTAGACAGAAAAAATGTTCTTAATTGTCCCAGTTCTTCCTGTAAAGTATACACTAGGGTTCTGAATCTTATTTGTAAGGCCGATACAATACGCATCTCGATACAGCATCTACAATCTGATATATTAAAGATACATGTGTGGCACCTCACGACACAATTCAGACCCAAATCACGATACAGAGTGATTAAGCACATTCTGATTCAACACATTAATTCTGATAAAAAAATAAAATAAAATAAATTATATGAGTGAAATTCAATGAGCTGGATTATTTATTTATCAAATAAGTCCATGACTTTTCACATAGTGTCTTTTGTGGAATTTCCGAACATGTGCCTCACATACAGTCTGGTGAAAAAGTTAAGACTTTGTTTCCAAAGTAATTTCTCTGCATATTTCTCATACTCAACTTCTTGCTCCCTCAATGAATCTATTTGTAATGTATTATATTTAGAATGTAGGTAAAACAGAAAAAGGTTCTGTCACTTTAAGAGACATCTGCGCAAGGTATTCTGGGATGCACTGATAGATATGTATGTCACTGTTTAAGGAAATATCTCCAGTATGTACAGCAGTATTCAATACAGTTGATATAGTTAAAAAGTACATGTTCATAAACCACGTCGTTTCATTCCTTCTGTCTTGTCATATTCAGATACAGACATTACAGCATTCATCCACGGTGTTCGTGCCTCAGCGCATCCACAGAGTTCATACTGTCCTGTACAGTGTGCACATCTGCGAATCTGCGGCACATGTTAACAAGGGTCTGTATAAAAGAAAAACTTTACCCAAATAAAGAGAAACACTTTTAAATGCACCTAAAACTATGTTCTATTGCACGGATTGAATTTTATAAATACAAACATTCAGTAACCGATGCATCGTGATGTCCTTCCAAACTTTGCATTCACTCACAGCTTCTCTACCGGTGCACTCAGACCGTGCACGTGTGTCAGTGTATTGATACGTATCAGATAATCTTCCCATCCCTAGTATACACTGATGACCAAAAACAAAGGTCAGCCACACAATATTTCACTGGATCATCTTAAACTTTGATTTATGGGAAACATTCACAATGACATTGTTTATGCCACACAATGCAATGTCACAATAAATTCAATTACATTACAAATTACATTTTTTCCAGAGTGGCATTCATTTTTCAGCAAGACCTTGCATTGATGATACAGAGTCAGACAGTCTAAGTAAAATCTTCTCCAACACAACCCAAAAAAATCTCAGAGGGGTTCAAGTCTGGACTCTAGTGGCTAATCCATGGGTGAAAATAGTGTCTAATGAACCTGAACCACTCTTTCACAATCCGATCCTGATGAATCTTGGTGTTGTCATCCTGGAATATATCGAGGAAGAAGACAAAATACTTATGTTCACACCTGGGGCCTCATGTATAAAGGGTGCGTATGCCCCAAAATTGTGGCGTACGCCCTTTTCCCCGCTCATGTTCAAATGTATAAAGAGTGAAATGACCGTGGAAATGTTTGGTGTTCCACGTCAAGTCCATAGTTGGCATACGCACATTTCTAGTGCTTTTGAACCGTTGGCAACACTTAGAGGTGATACTGGGAAACTGTTAATAATGTGAAAAAAGTTATTCCTCAAAGTGATGTGCACATCAGAGATGAACAATTAACACACTACTGCCAGAGCAGCACATCCCCCCACCAGAACCAGACAAACCCTGGACCCATCAATGCCAGTCCTGCCCGGGAGGACATTCACCTCGTCAACAACCATATACAGAAACAAGGACACAAGCCGGACAATTGACTGGCCTGGCCACTCCCCCTTCCGGAAGTGACGAGAGTCACGGCATGACGACACTACAGTAGCAGAAGGTATTAGCCTTCTGCTAATATCATCACCACAAGACTTTGCGTGCAGCTTACATGTAACTCGATCAGGGTGTTCATTTTGGACCAAATGGACTGAGCTGTCTCATTGTTGTCGTCCATATCCTCGCTCGGTGTTGTTCTCCTCCTACTACTATGTCTGCTTCAAATCTGCCGTGTTTGTTTACTAATTGTTTTTTATCAATGACGCAAAAGGGTGTGTAGCGCCACCTAGTGTCTCGGAGTCGAACGTACCTCACTCACTAATTCGATTCTCTCGCTGCGCATGTACACTCGGATTTCTCAGAAACTCCAGTTAAGTCCTTAGCTTGGTTATTGCCAATAGCTCGATTTAGATGCGCATGTAAACATACTGATTGTCTGTTGGAAAATAATAAATTCAGTAATTAAACGTGAGTCGAAAGGTTTGAGTTCCGACTTGATATCCTGGCATGAGTACACATGGACCTTTATCTTGTTTGACTATTGTATGATCCGTAGAATGAACAAATGTGTGAGTTACACAAATACAAAATCTATATTTACCTTGGGGGTGATACAAGTCACCCCTGTGAGAGCAGTGTCATCCACAACAGCAGCGACTGTGCTCAAATGGGCTGAGTTCATCCTCTTCTCTCCTTCCGCCTGTTGCATCCTCCACTTCATGTCCACCTTGACATCATCTGATCATGCAAAGAGGGGAATCCCAGAGGGAATCCCACTTGCAGGCCCTGTTTATACTGAGTTGCATATTTAAATGGGGATGTGGAGAGGGAGGAGTCAGGTACTCCAACAAAAGCAGTCAGTTCCATGCTGATTGGGATGTATAAAGGAAATGTACTTAGAGTCAGGTGTATGCTCAGTTTTATTCACCTGGATTTTTTTGTGCATACTGAGTTTCTGGATGTAAGTGTATGACAGGTTTCAGTGTGAAATCCACACAAGTCTTTATACATGAGGCCCCAGGTCATTCAGTATATTCAGGTTCAGCCGACCTCATTTTATGGACACACAACATTACTGAACCTAGACCTGACCAACTGAAATCAACCCCACATCATAACACTGACACCACAGGCTTGTACAGAAGACACTAGGCATGATAGGTAATCTCTCCATCCACCTTTCTTCTCACTCTGATGCAGCCACTCTGGAACTGGTTCAGTCTGGACTCATCAGACCACATGACCTTTTTCCACTGAAACACAGTCCAATCTTTATGCTCTCTATCGAAGTGATGGTTGTTTAAGAAATGAGAAGCTACTGATTGCATCAGTTAGTGTTAAATAACTGAAACATATCAATCACTATAGTAATCATCCAATGGAGGGATCTGAACTATTTGCTGAGTCAAATCCAGAGACTCTTTTTGGGAAGGCTGTGCAGATTCAATGTTCTTTCATTTACTGAATGGTGAATATTTGCAGTGATTACTTAACTACAGGTAACAAAGGCAAGCCAGATGGTCATTATTGGTTGTCATTATTTTCAAAATAAACCCTGACAGGTGATGCAGGAGATGGACCCTAAGCTCATTAGACAGCAACTTACAAAAGAAATCCATAATTTAACAAAAAAAAAACCAACAACTATTAATTCAGAATTGACTCATTGATTTAAAAAGGATCTCTTTTCCCACTGGGTTTTTGTAGCTTTTCCTTGCCGAGAAGGAGGGTTTAAGGATGGGGGATGTCCAAGACATTTATCCATTTCCTTCATCTGCTGTTTATTGACTTGTTTTTATTCCAGTTAACTCTGTAAAGCCCTGTGAGATAACCTTGTTGTGATATAGGGCTCTACAAATAAAATTGAATTGAAGAGCTGTGCCCTTACAGCTTGATTTACAGAAATAGTAGATGTTAGATTGTTGCCAGGGACCAATTAGAATGGAGTACTTAACACAAATTGGAAGAAAGAACCTACTTTAAGTGTGTTCATGGTGTTGATGTACTCTATGCCTCCAGGACATGTTCAGCTGTCCCCACTTATTCAGCAGGTCTGTGAACTTTATTGGAGGAGTGAACGCTATTTGTCCAAAAGACGTTTTGATGATGGCCTGATGATGATATTCACTCCACCAGTAGAGACTTGCTGAATCAGTACCAAGGAGCAGTAAATAGACAGCTTGCTAACATACTTTATGTTGGTTTTAACTAGTCAGTTTGTAGTCACTCATGTTGCTGGGAAACAGTTTGTTTTCAGACATTTTTCTACTGCAAGAAACTGAGCAGAGCTTAGAAATAACTTTTATTTTCTAGGGCTTCACCAAAATGGCTACCTGAACATTACAGTCTGTAGGCCATTACTAAAACAGAAAATATGTCTTAGTGCTGCTTTAGATTTGTGTGGTAACAGTTGCCTAAGCAGTACAAGCAGCAGTTTTAAAGGGTGTCTTCAGGTTTGAGGAAGGTGTATTTGGTCAAATTTAAGACGTTACATTCTCAAAAACAACAGTACAACGGGCACATAATTATTGTCATGAGCCAGTTTTGATCAATCCAGCAAAAGTTTCATTTCTATTCTTCCAAAGTTTAATTTCCATTTCATTTCTAATTCTAAACCATGGTTAATGTTTCTGCTGCTGATGTTCAAGCTGCTAAAGCTCATATCTGAACCCCCTCCACCCATGAATGACTGTTGGAGGCTCCACTCCGTTATGATCAAATGATAAACTTAATTACTCTAATTCTTTACAAAGATTTTCAAAACGAATATAACAGTATAATTTGTGGAATATTTACTTTTGTACCTTTGAGTGCCAGATTTAATGATTAAATATCAAATTTAAGCATAATTAAGGCCTTAATTTAATACAACCTATTAAATATAACATCCATATTAAACCTGGTTTAATATGGATGTTTGCGAAATAAGAACATTTTAAGACCAGAAGTTGTCTTCTCTGGTCTTATCTTTCTCTCCATTATGATGTGGCACTGAGCCTTGTATATTTGCTGTTGCTGCTGTAAAATGGCTGCAGACACCACAGTGATGAGCCTGCGGGTAACCACAAATCACTGGGGGTCAAAGGTACATTTCTCTTTTAAGTGCACACACACATACACGCACCCTCCATTTAGCATAAACTGAGGGCTGAGACAGTAAAAGCTCTCTGCTTTCATCTTTAATGAAAAGCATATTTCGTTTTGCTCCCCACCTCCCCTGCACCCACACACCCATTCAAATCCCAACGCGTTAACAGAGACATATACAGTGCTGCAGGGCTGAGCTGAGAAAAGCACTCATTATGCACATCAAAGACCTTGATGGGCGCTGACTTGATCCTGTGAGATGATTGGAGTATCTCACTCAGTAAACAAAAAGCTTGGACGTCTCTGCACGCCTCTGATACTGTCGACCAAGATGAAAATTCAATTACCAAGTGATTCAGGGCCGGCAGTGTGGGGAGGAATGTAAAGACTTGAAGGAAATGGGTCATCATTTTTTTGCCAGGATGTGTTTTTGCAGTTGATGGGTGGTGGATCAGACTCCCACATGTTGCCCCTGAAGCCCCGGGCCATACTGTAGGAAGCCAGAGCTGTGTTGTGGGCCTACAATGAGCTGCCACTGAGATGCTTTATTTAACAACATTATCACTGAGAGGCTGAGAATTTCTACAGTAACTTCCATGTCAATCTTTATGTCATGCTTCATCTCTCAGAACTGAAATGTTTTTGATAATGGCCAGAAGTGGGTTAATTTCAACAAATGTCTCAGAGTGCTGCTCTTCTGAGGGATTACGGAGTGTAGCTGCAGGCATCGTGTCTTTGTGATGATGTCTGGGATGGAAAAGTAAAATGTGAGTGCCATCTAGTGTAGATGATGATATGCTTCATCACAGTGGTGCTGACGTTGAATGCAGTCAACTAAATTTTAAATTGTTCAGATAAATCTTATCCCAAGTCTTTATTTACCAAAAAAAAAAAAAAAACAACAACAAAAACTGCTGTATCCACACAAATAATAACCAGACATCATCCCTGGTCCAGCAATTTAAAATACGTTGTGTCATCCAGTTCAAATAAGAGTATGTGTGTTTAGAAGCAAAAAAGATCTGCTTTAAGAAAAGACAACAGATCCACAGAGAAGTGGATCCAAGCTGTGGCTGACCTGCTTTTTAAAACACTTCACTTCAGTTGGATCGGGTCGTCTTTCACAAAATAGACCCTGACCACAGTTTAGATCAAACTACAAGTAAGTGCTGTATAGAAACTGATTCAGTTCAAGGTAAGACTAATCAGCCTGAACAAATTAATGAATTGCAACTTTTCTGACAAGGTGCAACATGATGGTGCAGTGGATAGCGCTGTTTCCTCACAGTAAAAATGTCCTGGGTTCACCACCAGCTGATGGAGGGGATCTTTCTGTGTGGAGTTTGCATGTTCTCCCTGTGTTTGCGTGGGTTCTCTCGGGGGGAATCTAGCTTCCTCCTACCATCCAAAGACATGCAGTAATAAGTTAATTGGTTAAACTAAATTCTCCATAGGTGCAAATGTGAGAGTGATTGGTTGTTCATCTCTACAGTCCTGGAAAAAAGTTTTTGGACACCCCATGGATTTGTGATATATTGCATTAAGAATCATTCTTAAGTCACTGAAATCCCTGAATCCCTTCTCCAAACCCACATGTTCCCTTTTGCACGTTCTCTGTTCTGTCAAGGTCAAAACTGGATGTTTCAGCGGAAAAACATCCAGGACATGTTGAAACTGTCAATAATTTAGTTTTTTTTTTTTCTTTATAAACAGTTTAAAAAAATTGCATCTGTTTGTCTGATTCCACCACATCTTTTGAAACACAAAAAATATTTTTTCGCAGATATTTCATGATTATATTTCAGACTGTGTAAAATTTTAAGGGTGTCCGAAAACTTTTTTCCAGGACTGTATATGTCAGCTCTGCAATGAACTGGTGACATGTTCAGGGTGTACCCTGCCTTCACCCATAGGTAGCTGGGATTAGGCTCCAGCACCCCTGTGATCCTCTCGAGGATAAAGTGGTTCTGAAGCTGAATGAATGAATGAATGTTTTCCTTGGTTCACCATTTTCCATCAGATCACAATTTTAAAGTACAGTTCAGTTCATTCCACCAGAAAATGCTCCAGTTTCAGGAAAAATTTTAACAGTTACAAGACATTACTGGTAAAGTCCAGGTAATGTATTTACAAAAAAGTAGATACTCTAAAAGAAATAAGGCCATTTAACCCTCAAAGACCTAAACAGCTGGCAGCAACTAACATCTACTGATGTAACATGTTTAACAACTTCTGAACCACTAATCCTATCCATGTATTAATGTAATTTAGGTTTAATGCAATTTCTCAGCTATTTGTCGTCATCAGATATGACCCACTTGGATGTGTAGATGCCCATTTTTATGTTCAGTCAATAAATTTAATGTTACCTTTTTAGCAGGTTTCTCTGTTTTGATAACATTTCAATTTAGTCTGAGCTTTAATGAACCTCTACATGATTAATGAATTAAATGTTGGGAAATACCAGATTTTTGCTGAAAAATTCAAAATATAGAAGATAATATTATGATAAAAGGTAATAATTAACTTAGGAAAAGTTAAATGTAGGGGAAAATTCAATTTGAAGATGCCATAAATGTAGTTCTGGGTTTTAAGCATTAATGTGACAGGACTTGGCTTATTCTCAATGGTCTACACTTCTAGCACTTAATCTACTTTCTAAATTGATTTACTCTTCTTCACAGCAATTCAGACTCATAAAGAGATGGTACACTTAAATAAAGTGTGAATTATTGAAGGGTTTACTTAGCTGGAGCGCTGAAAAATATGCTCTGCTTTACTTTGTGTAACTGTATTCATTGCATCACTGTCATTGTTGTAAGTTATGTGAAACTCTTACTTCATATCGCGATCACAGTCTTCTAAGCCTTTACTAATGCTGTTGTTTTATTGTATATTAATGCAATTGCCTTGGCCTATTGATGGTTGGGATAGGGTCCAGCACCCCTAAGACCCTCTTAAGGACAAAGCAGTTCAGACAATGGAGAGATGGATGTTTATTAATTTTTCGTGTCATCATATCATTGCAATATGTGTTGAAACATCTGTGCGTTTTGGGAATTTCTTTGCAATTAAAATACAACATAAAACCATGCATTAAGAGCATTGATTTGCTAGCTTGTGTCCCTGATTTGTCTACCTAACTGTTATCATGGAAGCAGAAATGTTGGGTGGGGTGTTAACTTTTTACACTCACCGTAAACCTGACTGTCTAATGTGTAGTAGATTAATCCAAGTTCAAAACTGTGAATAGTCTAAAACATCTTTATGAAACCGCTTCCTGAACCAAACCTGGATGACAAAGAGGGTCTTGTTCAGAAGATGGGAGACAGAATGTAACACAACAGTGTGAGCACAGAAGTGTCTCAGCTGAACTACTGCTGTTTGAATGGTCATAAAGAAGAAATTCCACACACTGATACAGAATTCATTCAAAATCCTCTCTTGATATATAGTCCTGGTCATGCAAAAGTAGCACCCAGGGGGGAAAAAATCACTTCATTTGAGTACAGAAGTGATAGAAGTATTTAAAAAAAAAAAAAAAAATCCCATTGTAACCATAAGTCTCTACTCCTTTCTTTCAAGCTGTCTTTCTGTTTTTTCCATTGTTTTTGTTTACTCTCACTTTTACTGTTACAGCCCCTTTTCCTTTTTTTTTTTTTTACACTCAGACACAGAGCCTGGGAAAAGCCTCACCTCCCAGTTCATGACAGCACCAGCTGGCATTAACAGGTGGGAACATTAAGGAGGATGAGACTGTACTTAGGTAAGACTTACACACATATACAATACATATTATATATTCTAATGGCTGATAAATTAACTGGATTAAGTGGCCTGTGTTCATTCTGACAACTCCCTGCTGTGTGTGCTGCAGGGGGGGCTGTGTACCCCTGCAAGAACAAGAAATATTCAACCCATACATCTCATTCAAGGGTCTATAAACTATATATATATATATATATATATATATATATATATATATACACTGCTCAAAAAAATTAGAGGAACACTTCGAAAACA
>JAPTMW010000006.1:3662170-3680920 GCA_029822955.1 Ostorhinchus angustatus
ATCTTTTCATTGGACAACACTGTAGAAATGACACTGACACAGTGTACACTAGTCAGTGTTCAGCTGGTATAACAGTGGTGGTACTGGGTCTGCCAGCAGCAGCTCTGTCTCCCCCGTGCTGGAGGTCCAGGAACCATCGGAGCCGGTACCGGTTCTGTCTCCTGGGTGTCCTGATCCGGTCCTCAATGGCCACTATCCTGCATGTTTTAGATGGATCCCTTTTCCAGAAGCCTGATAATGACCTTCAGGTGTGCTGGAAGACGGAAACATGTAAAACATGCAAGATAGCAGCCCTCGAGGACAGGATTGGACCCCCCTGCCATTGTTCATCTTTTTTCCACTCCTGTCCACCTCTCATCCTTTTGTCCTCTGTCTTTAACTGTTATCTTAGCCCCGTAGTCTTGATGTTTCAGCTCCTTTGTCTTTCTGCCACTCTGCTCAGTCTGTCATTCCTCTATCTTCTAATCAGCTAGTCTTTTTCAGTGATAGTAATTTTTTAATGGGGGGGTGGGCTCAAAATAAAATTCTGCTTAGGCCCCAGTTTGGCCAGGGGCGGCCCTGTTTAAGTGTGAAAATAACTTATTTGTGTCTGTAACCCAGAAGTTGCACTCAATGTCAGTAAATTCAATGTTGCATCAGATGACTGTCCCTCTGTTTGTGTTGCTTTTATCAAACATAAGCTGTACACTTGTCATATTACAATTCATTTCATTCCCTCAAAGAAAACTTTTACAATATCTTGTGCTGCTCTAGATCTGTCATGTTAAATGTGTTTGGCTATTTCTCAGAGATAATATAGATCACAGTTTGACAGAGCAGCTGTCATGAGAACAGTTAATCAGGATTGTTTCTGGGTTTTCAAGCCTGTAATCATAAAGATACCCCGACAGAGTGAAACACACAATTTGCTGTTTGTGTGTGAACACACATGCACAACACACATCTTCAGAGCTGGTGGCTGCAGCTGTTGCATTATCATGCAAGTCAAAGAAGAGCAGTGCACCAAGTGGGGCTTTTTCAGTCACGACTCAGTTGCTGTGGCTCTGATGTGGTGTCTGGATGGCCCTTACGGCCCCTCGGCTTTCTGCTCTGCATCAGTCACCCCTTCTCCTCTACCTAAGATGCTGTGTTCTTTGGCCAAGTGTCAGCTGCTCTCATTACAAACTTTTTTGTTCTTCTAGATAAGACTGCAGCAACAAAAAGTGTAACTGAAAAAATGTCTGTTATTACATGTAATGAGCTAATGTTTTACCAGTGTGTCACACATCACTCTAGTCTTTATGGCACTATGTTTCGTCATTTGGATGAAACTTTGCTTTTATGCAAATAGCACAGATGCAGCCATGTGTATATGTTAAATATATTTATATTGTAGTACTCCTTTTGCTGCCACCTGGAGATGGGACCAATCCACTCCAGTATACCAGTGTAGGGTCACAATCCTATCACACAACGCCAAATTAGAACAAGTTGGGATGGAATGTACAGTAGACGTTTGCAATGTGAGTGCACTATTGTACGAGTAATTTGCTTTACGAGCTGCAGCTCATGAGTATTTTTGTCTCTAAATATGAGTACATAGAAATCTGCAGAATGACCAAGCTTCATACTAGCTGCTGCTAGTCAACACTGAGCTCACACATGCTAACAATGAAAAAAGTGATGCAAAAAAGTCCAAATTAAGTGAACAGAGAGACAACGCCAGAAATTGTTCAACTTGACGTTTTAATGGAAGAAGATTCTCCTTCCTCACTCACAGATCGTCTCATCTTTAAAGTAAATAATTCCTAAAACCTCTTTTGCATTCTCTTTTCTCATGTTTTCATATTTGTTACTTTCTTTCTAAATTATTTTTTGTCTGTTTTAAAAACCCATAAAGGCTTTGGGTGTTTTTGGAGGCTGGAATGACATTTCACTTAATTTTAATATGAAAAATTGACTTGTGAGAGTAAATCACAAAATGAGCTTGGTCATGGCACGAATTAAACTTGTACAGTGAAAACTACTGTTTTTCATTATAGACAGTACAAAAACATATATTTTGTGTTACAAAGTGCTGAAAGCAATAAAACAGTCAAAATTAAACAGTTCATATAGAAAAACCAATAAATTTGGTGAGTCAAATTCTTTTCAGTGTCATACAGGTCAACTGTCACCTACTAATCAACATTTTAATTTATGATAGCTAGCTCTTCCCTCTCAAATCAGCAAATAATTAACTTAAGATATGGAACAAGGTCTGAAACATGCATAAGGAAATATTTAAGAGAGTCTGTTCAGAACCTGAGGGGTTACATTTCATATACACCACATGTCAGCCAGATCTAAGCCAGGTGGGAGACAATAGGAGTATGAGCAGTGGCAGACTTACCTCCTCTCAGACTGATGCGTCTTCTGAGGCTAATGCTGTATTCCAGTATTTCACCGTTTCTAATGAACTGAAAGGCACAAACCTGAGTGTGCAGCAGGTACACCGAAAGGTGCAGTTTAAGAACACAGACAAGAATTCCTGCACACTGTCTGGAGTTATTTCTGCCTTTTGCTTCATCTCTCTGCATTCTCTTTCTGTTTTAGCCGTCTCATACGTCTGTAGTTTGCGTGAGGTCCCACATGTCTATTTGGTGGCAGCTCATTACATGACCATGAGTTTCCTAATGAGCCCATTAGCGCCTTCTGACCAACCCTTCCTCTTCTTACTCACCAATCTTTCATTTTCCTCTGCTCGACTCCTCTTTACTTTCCAAGTTAATCAAATCTTCTAACCCGCAGTCATCAAGACAAATCACCTGATTTTCATCTCTCATTCCAAAGAATGTAACGGCGGCAGTGACTTCAATTTTGCCATGTACCATTTCACCCTTTAAGAGCCCATTCACAGCTGGGGTTACAGCACATTTGTGCATACACAGTCTATCTACTTTGGGATTATACATCAGTATTAGTTGGGAACAAACATGTAATGTCACATTTCAGTGCTGTATTTCTTTGTACAGATTCAAAGGCAGAAAAACTGTCTTTCTTGTTACAATTTTGCATGTAGTCACAGATGCACACCACTCTAAAGTTTTTAAAGTACTTTTTACAAGGTAACACTTGTGGTCTGCATTTTTTTATACCTATATCAAAGTGAGTCTGAGCTCACCTCTACTAAATGTGTCTGACCAACTTGATTTTTTTTGCCTTTACACCTTGTTTCCTTAGAGGCTCTCTGGACACGCATGTTACAGTATATTGGGTAATAATAAAATATCATGTATAATATAAATATGTCCAATATGAGACTTTTTTTATATACACTTTTAGGGTATCATCTTCTAACAAACAGAGCTTTAACAATTATGAAACAACAGAAATACCTGAATGAAACACTCGAATTCCTGATGTCAGTATATTTCCATTCTACATACTGTATGTATACACGACAGAAGGATCTATCCGCATTAAAAAACAGAAAGTATTTTTTGTTCTGACAGAAAAGCACAGGCAGGGCACTTGGGAATGCCAGGAGTAAAAAAAAAAAAGTCAGTGGTTTTTTGTTTCTATGACAACTTATCACCACTCTGGCTACTATACAATTTGTATTTATGTGTTGTTTTCACCATGAACACCAACTGAAGGATGCCATAGATAGAGAAAAGAGCTTCAAGTACATACTGTTCCTGCTGTGCTCCAGATGATCATCTGTACAGTAAGAAGAATATGGATTCAGGACATAGTCCAACCCAGTCCAGCTACATATTATTGTTCCAGAGGTTCTTCCTTTATAGTAGTTATTTTAACATTCAAGTCCTGGGTAACTTTTAAGAATGACTTTACAGCTGTTTAAGTAGTTATTAGTGTAAATACTGAAGTTCTTGGATTTTAACACAGATTGTTGAAAAGCTGTAGAGTATGTCTTTTAACAGAAGGTCCAAACGTAAGGGTAGCCCTGCCATTTACACTCCTCATTCTCCTCAGGTGAAGTCAAATCTACTTTTATCCCGTTCTCTATTTCGCTTGAGAAAATCTGCCTTTCATGACTGAAAAAGAAAAAAATCTATCAGTTTGATTTTTACTCATAAACTGCACTATTTTCCTAGATCAAGATAAATATTCTGATAAGACAAGACCGGTGTATATGTGCTGAATGCAGAATGAGAAGCTGATCCCACTGTATTTAATATACTTCCACCCTCACATAGTTTGTTCCAAATCTCTTCTGAAGCCTAAGATGGAGGCTGCTGGAAAGTCCGCTTTAATCACACCAGACGTCCGCATCAGCCCACTCTACTGCAATGCCTCAATGACAGATTAATAAGTTTTACTGTAAGGCAATCTATAATGAGTCTTTTAATAACAGACAGAGGAGTTCATTGACTATGTATATCGTAAGAGCACGCTTGCTTACACAGAAAAGTGTGCTTCCCTGGAAATGACCTATTCAACAGATGACTATTCTATTTCTAGCTGAATAATTGAGTGTTTCTGTTTCAAGCAGCAGTTAGATGAGTCAAGAATAAATGGAGCCAGTGATGGCAGCTCTTTAATGACAGTAGTTTTTTTCTTTTTTTCTATTAATAACATTAAAAAAAAAAAACTTTGCCCTTTTCACTTCAGGGCTTTGGCTATTTCTGGGCAGTTTCTAGATTAAACCTTTTTTCTTTTGGGTACCCGCTATATATTTATATTTCTCTCAAAACCAAAACAGATATTGCACTTTATACAACTTGACGCACACATCAACAAAGCTAATGAGGGTGAATTAGGTGATCACTTTAAATGTTGGGGAGATATTCTGAACTCCTACACATTGACACAGTTACACAATACTTACACTGCAAACATGCTGAAAAGCTGACCAGAAAATGTTGTGATTTATCTGTATCTGCACAAGGGCTGCTTCAGATCCTCAGATAAATAGCAAATACAGCTGGAGGAAGTGCATTAGCAGTCGTGGGTGCCAGATGCTTCCTCCCAAAATCTGGGCTCTAATTAGACTTGTCTTTTGAAATACTAAATCCCTAACTTTTATCCAGGAATCATTATGGTTTTTATTTATTTGGACCTCCACATGTACTGGTGGTTGCTTTGAAAATAACTGCCTCTGATGAGAATATCTTACTGCCATCAGAAAGCTTTGATGTCTGCTGTGTAGGTGTTAATGAGGCTTTTTTTTTCCGAATACTTTTTGAACGGATATCCTGTAAATAAGCCCTTCCGCTCTCAAACATTTCATCAGCTTGAAAAGCAGCAAAACTTAACTAAGGATGTGGATTGTTTGAGGAAAAAAAAAGTCACCGTGACAGATCATCTGATCATTTTCCTCTTACCAACAGCAGTGCTATTCCAGAAACATCCCATTTGATGTGATTATTTATGGCGCATTTAACTTATCTCAAAACGTATATTTGCCATCTCATTTTCTTTTTCCCCTCCATATTAATGCTGCTTTATGGTGCTAATAGAAAGATGTGATGTCTGCTGTGTGGGTGATAATGAGACTACTTTCTTTTTTAGTACTACACTGCAGAAAAATATATTAGGCTGCAACTGATCACCAAGACCATGAAGCTGATGTAATGGAAGCGGGAAAATCAGCAGCAATCGTGAGAATCTTGGTGATTTTGACAAGGGCCATATTGTGATGACCAAATGACTGAGTCAGAGTATCTCCAAAACTGCTCTTCTTATTTGGTGTTCCCAGTCGACAGTAGTTAGTACCTACTAACAGAGGATTAAGGAGGGACAACTGGATTTCAACCAAGTCAAGCATCTGTGGGAATATAATATTATTGCCAATTGCATTATAATGATTAGGTCTCTGATCCAAGGCTTAGACTTCTGTCAGCTTTCTAGTTACCATTAGTTCACAGCTGCTGTTTATTTTTGTGGCTGATGTTTTTCTTTGTAATTTCTAAAATCAAATTAGCAGATTTATATTCATTGCCTTTCAGTAAAATATTTAAAGCAGCATATGACTTTCATCACCAACTTTTTTTTTTTTTCAAATTTGGAAAACCCCGGTGATATCCTAATTATCACTAATCCATTAGTCTTTCAATGCTTACACACCTGAATCACTTCCCTCATGGTGAACAACTTCAAAGATGACTCCATCATAAACCTGGCCCGCCTGTTTACATATCAAACTGAAATGCCACTCGGGTGTTTTCGGGAATTTTGTTGTGAAGTGCATTGTTTGAATGGGAATTCTAATATCTTTTTTATTTTTATTTTTCTGTAATTGTGATATAAATCCAACCTCTGCATCTCTTTGCCCCCATCCAAGTTATGCACAGATATTTTACTAATCTAAAATATATGTATTGTGCACCGTCCTTGCTCCATAAACTAATTAATGAATAAATAAATAAACAATGCATGGTCCTGTTCTGCAAAACAACTTATAACTGTACATAACTGCACAGTCCTCTGTTGATGTTGACTGCTTATATAATGTGTAGTTACATTTATGAGCTTCGTGCATTATGTTGGGCCTGGTATTAAAAACCTAATTCATTCATGCTGCATCCAACTAATTATTAATGTTTTAATTAATTAAATTGTAATTCCTGTCCATAAGATAAATTGGAAATCTTACACAGGCGATTTCTACAAGCTCTTCATTAATGAAACACTGGAATTAATCAGGCCTTCATTTGCAGCTGCAGCACAGTTAACAGGTATTAGAAGGAACACTCAGTCAGGATGAGCAGGCCACAAGTCAAGAGCAGTGAGTCATTCCTGCACTCTTTGGCCATTACCACGTGACCTTTCAACTTTCACCTTTCCCAGGGGCCCTGAGCTCCGGAGACTGATGATTAGCCTGGTTTCCAATGACGTCAGTCTAATTGGCTTGTGGGCTTTCAGGCGGAGAACTGAGACGGAGTGAATGCTTTAAAATAAAATTACTTAGATTAACAATGGGATGGGCAGCTGCTTACTGTAGGCAATGAAGGGCTTCCCCTGCCATTCAAAGGTTTAGTGTGTTGATGTCTGAGCTGTAGAAAAAGAAAAACTGCTGAGATTTGACTGTTTTAGACAAAGAAAATGCTTTATAAATGTAAAAAAAATATGTCAATTGTTTGAAAAATTGAAATTGCACGATGACCAATGTAAAACTATTCATTTTAATGGGCCAAATACATACTTACATAAAAAAACATAAATACATATTTTGGATCATTTGTCTCAATGTTGATACTGAATATATTTAAGTCCACTTACAGTGATTGCGATCGGCACTAAAGCAGGTTTAAACCCATTTAGACATCCATCCAGTTAATGTGAAAATATTGGCCCAAAATTTTTAGAAAAAAGATTTAGTCAAATAGCAGCAAATTCTGTTGAGAAAAGACCCTAAAAGCCAGTAAAACAGCCAAAGACTGTCAAAGCTCTGTTTCCTGCTGACTCCTCCCTCACCATCAGACCCACCTGCTGCACATCTCCATCAGGAGCCCATAAAAGGGGCTCCTTATATGGGCCAGATCATTCCCAGACTTTCATTCCACCACTCCACTCTCACCCTGAACACAGCCCTGCTGGGCTCTATTTCACCCTCAAATTTTGGTTTGTTTTCTACTTGCGTCAAAAAATCAAAAATCATATCCATTTCAGTACTGCACACGAGTCCTTTTATTCACTCCACATTACAAAGACCTATCATACCTATCAAAACTCCAGGAAACAAGGAAAAACCTATGGCTATGCTTATTCAAATCTATGAAAATAAAATGTTTCATGAAACTGTAAAATGTGTCCATTGTTTAAAATCACTGGATTTCACATTTTGTTGCCATCAAAACACACTTGGACACAGAGAGTCATACAGTCAAGTCTTGAATCAACTAGCCATGAGCAGGGTCAAGTCTCACCATGTGTTTTGAATATAACTCAAGTATGAGTCGGCAGCAGAAGGATCAGGCATCATCTCTGCTATAATGCAACTCATTGTGAAAAACACCCTGGCAATGATCACGGGCCTGAGCCATAGATAAGAATATGTAAAGAAGCAGTTAAAAAAAAAATACTGAGATATGCACGGATATCTAGGAAATTAAATGAATGACATGTCACCTGTGGTTAGCAGAAATGTACAAGAACAGCATTTTACTCTAGAAAATGAATGTCATTTTAAAAAAAAACTGAATACTGAGCTTTAAATGTGCCGTAGGTTTGGAAATTAGATCACAGATGTCTAAGTGGATGCACAGGTGTGTGAAAAGGTCATTTCACAGAAGTAGTGTTGTTTACCTTAATGTTCAGTTCGGAGTGTCGTATCACCAGCTGCTTTTAGTGTTTTTTATGACACACTGAGCTCCAGGTGACAGTGTATGCGAGTCTATTTCACATTTGTGCACGTGGAAGAAAATCTGATCTGAAGCAGAAGATGATGACAGACTGGGTGACGACAGACTGTATGAGTTGGCACCCTCAATGATCACTTTCTCTCTCCGTCTCGCTCGGCCCCTCACAGACACACAAATATAGAACATCCAGTTTGCACATGAGCAAGCTACATAATAAATCATTTCCTTAAGGGTGGGTCACATGGTCATCCAGCAGAATCTGTACCATGACTCACTGCGATTCATCTCATGACAATAATCTAATACAAATATCAGAGAGGAAACTGAAATGTCCACTGCCCTGGGTATAATTAGAAAATAATTTTAGAGTCTGGGGATGTGGATTCTGCTGGAGACAGACAGCACAGGCACTCCTTAGATTTTATCTGAGAATGTCAACAGATTCAATGTCAGGACCTTAGAGACTAACAACTGCTCCCCTGAACATGTACAAGCTGTGGCCCACAGTCTCAGAGGGGGAAACCAGAGTAGAATAGAGACGAGCAATAAACAGAAAAATGGGCAACACAGCAAAAAAAAAAAAATGCTCTAAAGACAAAAGTCAACTGTTCTTAAATATAACCAAACTGTGTTGTATTTAGCAAACAAATGTGTCAGAAGTGCAAATACATTTTGCTTGGATAGATTTCTTTAAAATTAAAGTAAAACTTGAGTCACTTAAAGATCATTATTAACATAATGGGGGCTGTAGAAATGTATGTTTAATTCACACAATAAAACATAATAATTTGTGATAGACTTAATTTTAAATAGAAAAGTTGTATAAAAAAAAACAATCTGATTCCTCTGCCGGTGTCAAACATGTTATTGATAAAAGCTGCTCAAAGTTACCTGGAATATCTCATTAAAACAAAGTCAGAATTTGTTTTTTCCTATTAGAAATTATGTTTCTAATGAAATACATGCTTGCCATGGTCATTTCTTAATTTTTGCAGTAGAGTATTTCATATATATATATATATGAAAAAGGTTTAAACCATGCTGAACCACTCACATTTACAGATATTGTTCTTATTTTGTTTAGGGACTTTCTTTGTGCTGCTATTTGTATATTGGACTGCATTAGTCTCAGAGGGCATCAAAACATCCAATAACTGGTTTTTTGCAGCAACATTTTGTGGTTTTAGACTCAGTCCCTTTGTGCCACTTTGGACATCATTTTTAAGGAAGTGCTGAGCAGAGGAGTTATGCACACATGACAGAAAAGAAGAGGTTATGACGTAAATTCAAAGTTTATTCCCTCACTCACATGCATATTAATGAGCTTTAATACGTTTTCTGAAGGCAGTATGTAACTCTGAAATTTGAATTAAACAAAATTACTCAATTACATGAATTATTAAAAGAACGTTATTACATTTTCCCTAAATTCAGAGAATAAATACTTTATTTAAAAAGACCATGTGGACATTATTATAGGAAAAAAGTTTAAGATTTTTACTTCCAGCTGTTCTTATTTTAGCTGATTCACACGTTATGCACTTTATTTAATTGGATTTACAACATAAGCCCAGATAAGTTGAGTTTACTTAGAAAAATTGAGAAAAGTGGTTGCCTTAAAAAAATGAAGTAATGATTAATGAACTTTTTAAGTACATTTAACTGACAGGACAAACATTATTTTGCTAAGTCTTAACTTTCAATCTGATTGCACTTTGTCTGCTGAATTGGGTGAATAGTCTTCAAGAAATCGGACAGAAAGACAGGGGGTAAAAAATTTATATAAAAAATGTTTTTTCAATACATGATAAAGACATTTTTCTACGATACGATAAGATGTATCCTCATTTTACATAGTCCTATAGAACGTCTGTTGTATTGACCTCCTAGTCATCTCCTCCAGTCTCTTACTTAATTGCTACATATTTCCTGATATTTGGAACATTGATTGTCAGAAATAAATAAACAGTGCTGAAATGACATCCTTGGCGGCATGAAGGCTCCGCAGCACTGTGACGAATCACAGGCCGGAGCCGCCGATCGTCATATTGAACGGCTATAATTAAAACTTGGGCTGACAGTTTAATTTCTTCTCTGCTCTATCCTCAGGTCAGCCACTATGAGGGCAATCCTCCCCCTATTTGGACAGCGACAGATTCTCTTCAGGCTGTTCTGGAGACGGACGTTTGATCGAATAATAGTGATGGACGATGAACTCTGCTCGGAAATCACACACTCCATTATAGTATCAAGTCAAAGCTACCTAAAGGGCACAGAACAATTTACACTACTGTATCAATATATGAGGAAGAAAAGAGCCGGGTATTATAGTATTTTAACTCCATCTCCTCAGAAACTAAAGTCATTTCTACCTGTACAAAATGTGCTAGAATATCTTGACCTTGGAGCAGAGCTGTGAAGGGATCAGCCAGGATTAGTGTTGTGTAGTTAATGACTGATTTACCCTCCAACTTCTGCAAACTGCAAAATACTTTCATACAGGAGAAAGTAAGTGATTAGAATCACTCATGGCATGGATCAAATTATACAAGATAATGAGTTTTAAATTCAACCCTTGTGATTAGGTTAATTAAACCCTCATCTATCTAATTTATACTCTATCTTAGGCAAACAGCTTACTAACAAGGACTAGAAAATCTTTAATCTCTTCTTAAGCCCAGTCAATATACGTATTCATAATGCAGACTTGCAATAATAAAAAGAGAAGAAAAAAAATCTATACAAGTGGATGGTGAATAAAAGATTGGTGGTGAATAAAAGATTCAAAAACAGGTTCAGACAGAGACACTCTGACATGTACAACAGTAGTACATGTGAGACTGGTTGAAATAATAGAACTCAAGGTGAAAAATGACTTCGCTCTATCCAGTGTTTTGAGTTTGTGAATGTACAAACACGTCACTGTGGGATAAGCAGACACTGGTCAAAGTTAATAGTGTTGACTCAAAGAATAGTTACGTGGCCTTCTCCAGTTATTAATATAGTAAATGCGTACAAGGTGACTTCACACTCACCAAGTTGGTCCCAAGGTCCAGCCTTTTTCGTAAAAAGAGATGCTTCAAGTTGCACATTTGTCAACAAAGTTCTGATGGTAACCAGTAGAGTTGTTTCCTATGTATGAAAATGCTGAACACAAGGGTAGTGTAAAGTGTTAAAGGAAAGGATAAAGAAACACAGGGTGTGTGTCTCAATCTGATGATATTTTTTATGTTTACCCTTGCCTCAACATGGGTATCAAAATAATGTCTGTTTGTACTGTGGCTAAAACTCCAGCACATTTGGACTTGAAAATTTTACACAACACACAAGGTCTGTTGTATAGTGGAGTCAGCTGGGAAATGGTGTGGATCTAGAGTCTAGTTTTTTTTGTTTGGTTTTTTACCACAGGAAGATGGGGAAAAAGTGGAGGCAGCTATTGCTCTAAAACACACACACACGCAGCATGACAGTACTTCAACATGATCAAATTTTTGTTGATCCAGAAGATGATCCATTTAATTTTCGTTTCATTTCATGCTACTGCTCAAATTCAGTCTGACAGTATTGACAATGAAATCACATCCACTCCACCACAAGTTACTTTAAAGTAAATGATGATAGCAACATGAATCTGAAACTTGAAAGGATGTTTTACATTTTTTTCTCTCTCAAAAATTGAGAGAAAGGCACATGTAAGAACACATGCATCAAATTTGAAAAGAATCAAGTGAACAGTGTTCGAGAAATGGGTTAAACAAAAATCTCAAATGTCATTTCTCGTAGCCTCTTACAGCACATTTGAAATGTTATGATTTTACTATTTTATATTTATTCACTGCCACTTACAGCTCTGTTAACTTTTTATTTAACTTATGCCTTCAATAAAGCCTGGTATTAATCATTACTTAAATACCCACAGTAACAGTGGAAAGAGTGAGTCATCATTAATTCCTTAATCCATCTGCAGTTTCTAGTGTATCTGTACTCTACAGAACAGTTTAAGATTGAGCAATTCAAATCATGGAGCACAGGTTTACTTAAAAATATATGATGTGAGGTTAAGTAGTTCAGTTCAGTAACATCTCCACCACAGCTGGAGATCTAGTAGTCCACAACAACAAAACAAAAGAGCTGTTTTCTACTAAATACTACACCATAAATTAAATAACAAGTACAACATAAAATACTTTGTTAGATCTTGTATTGCCAAAAATATCAGCAAAATCATTCCAATAACTGCGTAACGATATTTGAGATGCAGTTTGTAGTGTTTAGTTCAATTGTTTTTAAAAGAGACAGAGGTGTTCATTTAGCCGATCTGAGTCTAGAGGCACCATCATCTGCCTGACCAGTGTCCAAGATATGACTCACACACCACTGCTCAACTCACCCAACTCACACACACATATGTTTGGAGGGCTTAGAAAGCCTGGGTTTTGTACAGTCTGTTTCTGAAATTGGTTTCCATTAGCTCCACTGTCATTATTAACGTTCCATTGATGCAGCAGCAGAGTCAGAGGCACAGTGACGTCAAGCTGTGTCCTTGACGAAGAGGCAGTGGCAAGTCACCCACTGAGGAGTTCAACAAATGTGTGTGTAAGACAGAGAAGATAAGAAAGAGACAACATGTGTGTATTTAATGAGGGGAAAAAACAGGAAAGTGTACTTACTGCACAGAGCTATTATGTGGCTGCTGTCTTCGTGGACAAATTTCTTGGTCACTGCTTCCTCCATGATCTGTTTCACCTGCAGACAAAGATTGAGAGTTTGTTACTGGATTCACTGCCTAATTCATTGCAATCTTCTTAGCTGTTGTTGCTTTAATTGCTTCTCTGCTCAGTAGAGCCGGTACTCATCACCATTATTACTGTCAAAGTAATCAGCATCCCACAGGAAGAGACAAGATCTCATCAGGAAACATCACAAAATCCACATATTGTACATGATCACCACAGGAGCAAAGTGTGTTCTTGTTTTAAGATTAAAATTCCTTTCTGCATGTCTTGTTGACTGTTTTGCTGAAAAACCACTGACAGAAAATATGAGACATCACAGTGTCACCTACACAGACAGACAGACAGACAGACAGACAGACAGACAGACAGACAGACAGACAGACAGACAGACAGACAGACAGAAAGAAAGAAAGAAAGAAAGAAAGAAAGAAAGAAAGAAAGAAAGAAAGAATTCAGTAATTGGCACCAATAGCAAACATGAAATATTAAAAAACGGTGGTTTATTTTAAAGTTCAGTGTAGATGATTTAATGGGCTCTGAGTACAGATGGAATGTAATATCAAAAATGTACTTATCATTAATGTATAATCACAAGTGTTTTGTTTTCATTACCTTAGAATAAGTTATGTACCTTATGTCTACAGACACGTTTCTATAGTAACTCAGAACAGAGTTTTTCTTCATATGTTTTATTGCAGGTGGCATCCAGCATTAAGGTGTGTTACTGTCTTTGGCTTTGATAATGATTGTTACAGCCCCCATGGGAGATGGTGGGGGTGGGATATTCAGTCGGGTGCAATCTCCAAGTGTCACACTAGATGTCACTAAATATCACACATTGAACCTTGGGCCCAAAACCACTGCAGTTTTTACCCAGCTTTAGGTAAAGGGTTCGTCATCTGGGATTTGTAAGTTGTGTGAAAATCCATTGGGATACATGTTGATATTTTATGTAGACGGGAGAGTGGCACAATAAACATATGGAGATAGACGACAACATTAGTGACATAACTGATGCAAAGCAATTTTAGATTTGAACTTAATTGATCCCCCTTGAGATGAACTGGTGACATGTCCAGGATGTACCCCACCGTTATCCATAAAGTAGCTGGGATAGGCTCCAGCGACCCCCGTGACCCTAGTGAGGATAAAGCGGGTTCAGAAAATGACTGAATGAACGTAATTGATCCCTTGGGCAGAGTCCTCAGGAGACTAACCACCATTAGGCTCAACCCTGTGTGCTTGGGTTTGTGAAGCAGACTCTTACCTCCCTGAGCTATTTATTCTGCTAAACAGAAGTTAGCCCAAGGGTCTAAATGATGTTGTTGCTATTGCTCGTGCCAGGTAGTGATGGGAAGTCCAATTCTTTTAACTAACTCAATTCTTTCAGTTCATCCGACTGCAGCGAATCAATTCATTTGATTCACAGATTAAAAAAATAATTTAATTAAAAATGCCTAGGCTCAACTCGCTCCATCAGGTACGCAAAGTCATTTTTTATGTCAGTGAGCTATCTATTCTGCAAAATAGAAGTTAGCCTAAATGACACTCATGCCAGCCGGGATTTGAGCCCTCATCTTCCACACCAAAATCAGTGGTGTTACCCACTGAGCTGTCACACCACTAAAAAATTATATTTTTGTCCAAACAGGAACTTCAGTCCTGGATCTGCAGATTAAAAGCTTGATATTCTACCATCTGGGCTTTTATCCAGAACTGGGGATTTGCTAATTGAGACGATACGATGGACAAAAACTGTAGGTGAAGAGGAGAAACAGAGGACACAAGATCAGCATTTTTACTAGGAAAGCACTAATGATATAAAAATAAAAATGTTGTTTTCTTTTATATTTATTCCTCCTTCCTGCAGAGGAAGACAAGCTTCACTCTATAAAAAATACCTGCAACGTTTTAATTTTTTTTTTTCTTTTAGATCTAATTTGACAACACAAACCATCCAGACTGAGGTGTATCTGTAGAAATCACATTTGAGTCCATAAACCTGCAAAGGTGGATTGGACTCATTTTGTCAAAGTCTCACTTCGTGGATATCTTTCTGTCTAGTCTAACAATCAATCCGTACAGGTCAAAAATGGATTTCAACAAGGCCAGAGTTTCATATTTACCAAAAGCTTAGTTTTTGTTATATTTGCCCAGAAACATGGATGCATTTCATTCAAAGAACATTTTTCAGTGTCGACAGCCACAGCTACCAGTGCTAGCAGCATTGTATTACACAGCGAGCCATGTACCCATTTTAATTTTTGAAAACCACGGCCAAAAAAATGGTGCATGGCTTGCTCAAAGCTGTGCTAATCATCAATATATTGTTTTCTTACCTTGTCACAGGTATTACCATGGCTAAATGCAAGCTGTTGGACTATTAGAGTGTTTCTCAAGGGGGGTGGTACCCCGCATCAAGACTCCATGTAAGTGCAAATTTGTTTTCGGCTGGGAATATTGTACTCCTGCCCTGCAAATTCATTTTTAGTTGGGAACACACCCCTTCCCAAAATTTTTGGCGACAGGTGGAGCGACAGGAGGCTCATGATGCTGTTGTGTTATGCACATCACTGTTATGCCCGCTGGAATATTGTATACCCTTTTTTTTATTTTTTAACACACCCTGTTCCTCCATTTCTGCCTAATCCACTGGCTAGCAGTCATGTCGTACTTGGATGTCAGTACAGAAACCCCTTTTCCAATAATGGTACAAATCATCTACAACAGTGCAGTTTCACTTTGACAGCTCCTAATAACATTTCTGACAGTCTCCTCCAAGCATCCGCACGACTGACTTCCAATTAATATCAGAGCATGCCGGAAACATCCAAATGAGTTGTTCTATCTGCCGGGTCTCTGGGGAGGAGAGCCTGAGTGAGCTTCAACAACACTGACTCAGTCTGGAGTTCGCTCTCTCTCCCAAGAATTAATTGTTGTCAGTAATTAATCTGGCCTGTCTGACACCTCTGTCTTGTTTGGGTCTACTTGATAAACAGGAAGAATTTAATTGCTCAGTTGAGTGACAAAAAAGCTCTATTAATAACCCGTGTTGCTCAGTTCAAACTTTTCCCCCTGTATTACTGACTTTGGAGGTTGTCGATCTGTCAGGTCTGTGTCAAACGACGGGGCCTCATCATCCCTGTCGTTGAGACAAAGCAGAGCCACTGGGCCGTTCCTACGGCGACATCAAACATTATGTTAACTCATCAAATGTAGCCACAGATGGCCAACAGTCAACGCAGTGAGTACGTTTATATGCACACTAATGTTCCATGATGATTCTCAAGCTGACAAATGTCATGTAACAACCCCATTCCATTTGCATATTCTGAATTTGGCCTACAGTTAGCATATGCTCATACAGTTCTGGATTTGTGAGCATTCTTTGCACAGTGACAACAGGCAAAGCCACCGTTTGTGTTCAACTGCATTAGAGAGTTTGGTAAAAAAAAAATAATAATAATAATAATATGACATTTACATGATGCCAGTTGTTAAATCATGGAGTGAGGAGTGATTGATTTAGGATTCAAACTTGCCTACACAGTGAACTCTAATGTACCTTACTCCAGGGTGATTGCAAAAAAAAAAATCTCAACCCTGAAAATTTTTCTTCAGGCTGGGTCATGTGGTCATTGGTGGCCCTACATCCAGCAATTTGCAGGTCTGCATAGGAGAAAATTAAGAAATCATAGGCCTCTGAGCAATAACTCACAACTCAATATACTGAATATACACCACGTAAAGGGGGGGTTCGGGGGACGCTTCCCAGTGAAAATTTTGAAAATTATTGCACCTAAAGTGCCCTTTCATACAATTTCAGTTGGAATCTACTTGTCTGAGTATTGCGCAAATACAACGCAATTCTGCTCATTAATTCACCACTGGATCTGCATTAGGAAGTAATGAGATGAGCTTTCAACAGTGATGTAATAACGCTTGGTTTGGGCTTTCACGTCCCCATAAAAAAGAGTTCAGGCCAAAACAACACAAATACGTATAATCTTCATTTTTCAGTGCTGTTTAATTCACACTGGACAACTAACTATATCTAGAATAAGTTTGAAAAAACTTAACAGATTTTTAAAATGTGCAAGACCAGCTTCATGTGGCTTCATCAATACAGTACTTAATGATGAGGGGAAACTGTGCAGTTTGTCTGCCACGTGTTTCTTAAACTGGCGTGTGATGCCATGTCTAATAAAACAACTGGATGCCTGTCAGGAGAGTGGCCGATGAGAGAGCACATGTTTGTCTTCTATTCATTTTTAGCACAGGCTCACAATGGGCTGGGACGGAGTGAATGCCAAATCATGTTGTGCCAAGAATGAACAGACGCAATTTTTTTGTTCAACAACACGATCAGTCATCGAAGATGGGATACATAATGTGGTGGCTGTCGCTCCTGGTAACATGTTGTGATGCATGCAAGAGTCCCGTGCAGGTCCACTTCTCCAAACTCGCACCCACCTGTACCTGTGTACATTATAACCCGCCCCCTCTCTACTACTGATTGGCTAGTAGCCGTAATTGGACTTCTTGGGAGTGAAAGCCATTGGTTGAGAGTGAGAGGTTTATCAAAGCCCAGGTCAGAGCCCTTGATATTGTACTGGCTCTAATCTTTTTGCATGCATGTAATATATCCTGCATTTCCCTCCCTTGCTGATCGCCATCTCACCAGCATGGTGCTGGAATCCTATCACCCATGACTCTACTGCTACACATCATTACTATTCACCAAATTATTAACCTTTTATTGTCTCTCTACTTGCTGCTTGAGTATTTTAGTATAGTCAGGCAGGGATGTCTACAAATATAAAATTAAAAACTTTATGTTTCTGTGATGAATTATTCTAAATTCAGATAAACTAAATTGGAATTTATCCTCATTCAATGGTCTCAACAGTTATCAGACTTTTTTTAGCCTATAAACAGCACACTGTACTGACAGGAAAACTTTTGATTTCTATTTTATGTTATATAAACCACAGCACAAAAATAGCAATATTTTATACTAAGTTCAGTACACATTTATTGACCCAAACAGCATTAAAGAACACTGGTGTCAACCTGAGGTCTTAGGCTCAGATTGGCGAGTTTCACCCCCTTACTCTGATATACAGCAGCCATGAAAACAGATCAATAGTGGAGTTGATGAAGGGACTGTAATGATTCTCCAAGGTCAGATTGAAATAGGGAATTGGCAGCAGTAAATTATAAAAGTCACTGAACCAATTCAACTTTCTGTGACAATAATGTTCACTAATCCATTACCTGTCAATTTGTTAGCTTATATCAGTTAATAAGTGTATACGTTTTCACTGGTCTGATATTAACCAAATAGAAGGGCATGATTATGAAAAATATGTGTACGTTTAACTGAAAATAAATAAATTACTAAGTACAAGATAGATTTTTTTTTAATAATGTACGTATTCAAGCTTTAAGCACTGTATAAATCACTCATTGTGAAATGAATTTTTAAGTGGGTGAATGGCCTTGAACGAAAACACAAACATAACAGGAAAGAAGTCTCAACACAATCAGCAATGAGTGGAGACTGTAAAGCACCAAATGAGAAGGAGTGTGTGGACATTTGTTTTTTCTTTATGTTTATCCTTTATTTTGTTTTTAAGCTGGTATTTTTAATATAGATAGATAGATAGATAGATAGATAGATAGATAGATAGATAGATAGATAGATAGATAGATAGATAGATAGA
>JAPTMW010000006.1:3748573-3763107 GCA_029822955.1 Ostorhinchus angustatus
ACATAATTTGGTTATAGCGTACAGATGTTTTACAAACACAGAAGAAATGTTCTTACATTTGGCCCCTCTGCTATATGGTAAACACCAGTTTTTAGGTCAGAATGTGAGGGGAAAAAAATAACACCAGTTTTTTGCATTGAACACAAAAATCTTTCACCATGTGCAACGCCTTGTTATAATAATGACTGATTCACTGTGACAGGTACTAATTTTAACCGATATAATTATCTTCCATCACATTTCTGGCCACATTGCAGAGCCCTAAGCAGATGAACACTATACTGAATACTGATTAATGTTCCATATGAAACAAATGATGAGTTTATAATTTAACTCTACCATGATGCTCAGAAGAACTACTGACAACACTAGGTGTTCTAGGTCATCAATTCACCAACATCTAACACTGTACCATATTATCTCAGCTCAGTCAGGAGTTCTACAAACAACCTAAGATGAAACTGAAAGAACAGCAAAGAAAAGGGGTATTTTGTAACTCTGGTACCTTGCACTTTCCATCTGTGTTTGTGGTCAGACACATTTTTCCACAACCAACACATGTAGTCACCCCCCCAAAAGAAGAAGTTCCCCTCACATCTTATAGTCCAAATGTTTTCCACTGGAGTCATAATGTTCCTGACAACATGACGAATTGCAGTGAATTCATTCTTCCTTTGGGTTCCCGCTCCCCCTGTGTCTCCTCTAAAACAAATGCAGAATCAGTTGAAGAGTTCTGACTACGACACTGAAATGGGTTAAACAAAACGGTGTCAGAATGGGTCCCAACCTTTTCACAAAGACAAACACTAACCGTACAACCAAAGTCATGACAATCAGTGTGGGAGTTCTCACATTGAAGTCAAATTAAAAACACCTTTCATACATGTACTCGGTTTTTTTTTTTGTTTTTTTTTTACACAGTAAGCTCTTCCTGTAACGGTCTTTTGCTACCACAACCATCTTTCTCATGGTCTATTCAGGGTTGTCTATGTGTTTGCATTCTCACTTGCTCAGTTCACTTGCTGTGAACGTCTGCTGATGTACAAGCTACTGCTTAATGTGATCTGGGAAACTCTCTGTTGGAGTAGGAAATGACAGGAAATGGTGTTGATGATTTGCTGAAACATAGTTAATTTATGATAATTCAGAGGACCACAAAAAAGCTAATCATGTTGCATGCATGCAATTTGTCTCTGAGAGGTCTAACAAAGACCAGGATGTTTTTCATTTTATGTAATTTGGTACAGACTTTAAGGTCTGGTGCAGAAGATTCAGGAGGATCTAACTGCAGAAATTGTTGCGTTCTTGTTACCTTTGACTGAGTCCATCATGTTGCAATGGAACAAATTTGACATGTTCTTATTTTGTACATCTTACAGAGGAAAGCCTCCAGCCTTAATGTGCATAATGCTGGCTGAAATGGCCAAGAATTTTATAACAAGTTTACAACAATAATTATCATCATAATGTCTAATCATTGTTTCTTAAAAAAGGCTGATTTTTGGTCCTGAATGAAAGTGAAAGTGGAAACCAAATGGTTACTTGTCATTTTAAATTATTTGTAAGATACAACAAAATGTAAATGATGTCAAACAAAAGGCAATAAGAGAAGAGAGAAAAAAAAACTGCTATGAAGCGAACATTTATATTCACAGAATTTATTTAAAAAAAAAAAAAAAGAAGTACTGTGTTTAGTGTTAGCACCCGCTTAACATGTCTTTTGTTCAAATAACACAAATATGAAATGTACTCCACTAAACTTTAGCTGTTTTACATCAAGTTTTATTCAGCAAACGTCAAACATTTACTTTTTGTCATGTGAACGAGGGTCATATTAAATACTGACTTTTGTGTATGGAACTCATTTAGTTCTGATTAACTGAGAGTGATGTGCATATATTTGTACACATGCTTCCTCTTTTCTTGTTATTTAATAGAGAGACATGTTCATAAATACGTATGCTATTTAAAACCATACATAAACAACAAAGTTAAAGGTGGTCTCACAGTTTTGCACAGTCCTGCAGGAGTTTGTTATGGTACAGCCCTGTTTGTGTTATGTAAGGATACATACACTCAAATAAACAAAGAGACAGGACAAACAAACACCACTGATGAGTTCACTTACACTAATGAGTAGGTCTGCTTCTGTTGAAGCTAGAATTACTCTGCTGTGTGGGTGTCAGTGTACTGTATAGTATGTTTTCTTCACAACCTGGGATGTTTGCCTCTGGGACTACAGATTAAGGTTAATAGTAGTCTGAAAGCCAAAACACTGAAATCATCCCGGTAACATTTGGCAAAAGTCACAACAGCACAGTTACAAGAATAACTAATGTTTTCGTGACTCTTTAAATGCTGCACAAGTCTTGAGTGCATGTCAAATGAAATAAAGCTGCAGCGGCTCACGTTAACACATGCACAGACAGATGAAGTGCACATCTTGTTCTGCTTTCTAACAGATTTAACATCTCTGTTGTCATCTCTAATGCAATAAGAAGATAAAATCAGATTCTTCTCATACACTACAAGATCCATACAAGTCTATAAAATCTATTTGATCCCCTGTCTGTGGTCCAACTGGCAATAATAAGCTTTATACTGGTTTTGGGATATAATTTGATCAATAAATAGGAAATGTCAGTATTTAAAAAAAAAACAAAAAAAAAACAAAAAACCTCCCACAATTGGTCTGAAGTGGTGACAAAGACCATTTCTCACCGTCTACTTGAGCCTGAAAAACCAAGTTATCCATCTCCTAGGCTTTAAACAAGGACACAGTAGAATGTGTGGAACAGAGAGGTGCCTACATCAACTTTTCCCACAAACTCAAAAAAAAAAAAGTGTCACCTGACTCATTGTACAGTGTAACTTAATAGGCTTTTCAGACGTGGGATATGGAACACGACTGCGTCACAGAGTGGCTAAAGTGACTGTTTTCTTGTCTTTCAGATCTCAGCTTTTAGAATAACCTCCCTCACAGGTTCATTCAGACATGAGAGATCATTTACAAGGAGCTCACAGTCACATACGATTTCACAAGAAGATAGGACAAAAAGAGAACAATCAATGGTCAGAGGAGGAAGGAGTTTGTTTTGGTTGACGATGGGACAGACAGCTCACAAGCATTAAATGGGTTAAAAACGTTACAGGACACTACTGCCATGTCAGTTTTTCAGTGTTAGGCTTGAAATAACTGCATTAAAATTAGAGCTACAACAAACGATTTTTTTCCCCATTTTCAATTTATCTGTTAATCATAATTGTAACTGATTGATTCATTAGTAACTGACACATCAGAATATTGTGAGTAATTGTTTCCTAAAGTCCTACATAATGTTCTCAAACATCTTGTTTAGTTCACAACCAAAACATAAGCAGTAACAGAGAAGGAAAGAAACCAGAAAATAAATATTGTAAAAACCTGAATCCACAGAATTTTTCCTGTCATTTCTTAAAAAAACAAAAAAAAAACAAACTCAAACTGATTAGGAAAATAAAGTTAATTTATTTAATAGTTGACAACTGATGCATTGAAGCTGTAATTAAAATATGTGTATTTGAGGTGATACCTACAACTAATGAGCACACTGAGGTGCCTACAGTTGATTTTATTGTATATTCTAGGGCTGCACGATTTTGGCCAAAAACAAAATGCAGATTTTTTTTCTCAAAAAACTCGATTGTGATTTTTGGGTGAAACTACAAAAGACAACAAAGGTCAGCATGTCATTTTCCTGTGCTGCCCACAATGCAATGCACTGCTCCCTACCCCAAATCTGTGATGGTATCACGGAATCACTGAAAATTCCATGATGAGCCCACAGAAGTTATACCAATGTAAGTCAGTGACAGGCATCAGTCATGCGTGTGTACGTGTAGTGAAGTGTGGATCAGTGGGTTACCCGCAGGCCCCAGGTTGGTAAAGGCCCAAATACCACAAAAGCAGGACCCCCGGGTTGAAAAAAATCCCAACCCGCACATCACTACATGCATGGACCACATAAAATGAGTGATCCCCATGTGGTTTTATTTAAATCGGGGGATCCATGCATGTAGGACACTGACCCAGGACACGCTGGAGGGATTATATGTCTGGGCTGGCCTGGGAACGCCAAGGGATTCCCCTGGAGCTGGTGGATGTGACTGGGGAGAGGTCTGTCTGGGCTACTGTGCTGAGGCTGCTGCCCCTGCACCCCAGATCGTAAGAAGACGGTACGGTACAGATTCATGCGTGGACAACATAAGATGAGTGAGCCCCATGCACTTATATTTGAATTGGGGGATCCGTGCGTGGACCACGGCATACATTGGTATCACTTCTGTGGGCCTGTTACAGATTTAAGGGCCGTGGTCATTACATGGAATTCTGTGAAAGACCGCTCTCACAGTTAGGAGGCGGAGCCTACAGTAGCCCAGAGGCACATGACCTGGAGACACGAGAGAGATCAAATCAATTTGGCGATTTCCCTTTTTTAAAAATCGTCCTAATTTAAAAAATCCAATTTCAATTTAAAATCGATTATTCGCGCAGACCTACTATATTCCTAATTAAAAATGTGCAGTGGTACGGAATTTATTTCCTCACAACCTGACAATACCTTAAAAATATAGATTAAAATTTCAGACTGAAGAGGACCATCCCACCTGATCTCTCTGATCTAAAGGGGAAAAAATGTGATTTATTCAGATTTTTGCTGTGAGGTATGCCATGTTCACAAATCATGACAACTGTACAACATTTTATTTATTTATAAAGTGCAGTTGGTGTGAATCGCAGAATTCTGTTGATTTTATGTCACCAATGTAGAACATTAATAATAGTTTTATTATCCACATACCATTTACTTGCATCAAATTTTTAAACTTTACAATTAATGAAAAATTCAACCAATGTGCACAATCAAAATAAGCCATGTCCTATAGTAAATAACAACATAACATGTGTGCACTTGAAAACCCTTGGCCTGACTAATCAAGCGCACTACTGCCCCGAGTGGCCTGACTTATCAGTGCATGGCAAAGTTTTTGGACGGACGGACGACCAACTGATAATACCCAGTGGCCAATGTGGCAGAGGATAAAAAGCAAAAAAGGCAACTTTTGCAGTTATGATGTGTACATTTTGAGTTTTTATTCCCGTTTCCGTTTTCACAACCTATGACCTTCATCTTTGTGCTGCATATGCAAAACACCACATTGGTTTTCCGTATGCTTTCCACATGCTGTGGTGTTTGATTTTGCAATTGACCTTAAATCTATGAAGGTTACTGAAATGAAGTTGCACAAATGCAACAATCTTCAACATGAGTTTAATAAGTGGCAGTGTTTGATGTTTGTTCTAGGTAAACTCATAGCAAAGGAAGGAAACTGGTGTAACTGGATGTTGTTATGACAACAGTGTCAGCCAAATGGTAAATAAATAAATGTTGAAATAATAAAAAAATATATCATTACTGGTAATTTCACCCAACTGTTTTTATACACATGAAATGAGACTCTTATATAAAATAATCATAATTAGCTCAAATAGTAAAGATTTGTTGATAAAGTAATGACTGTGATAAATATAACCACAAGTTGAAAGATTTTGTAGAATTTAAAGATACTGAAATAAAACAGAGAAAAAAATACAAGGAATGACATGTTTGGAGTCCTGTATGTTTTACCTTTCACTGGAGCCTTTCTGTTAATGCCATTACACTTGCGTCATGTTGAAACAGATACAGTCATGTTACTCACCACTGTAAGACTTGTGACTTTCATTGAAAAGTGAGCAGGGTGCTTATTCAGACGTGAAGCTGGTACATACAATAGCTCGAATTAATGAACGGGTCTGCATGTCTGAGAGCAGCTTAAGCTTTCTGTTACACTCACACCCACCTCATCTGAAGGGGATTTTAACAATGCTAAGCAAGTAATTGCTGGAATTCACTTGAATTTTTCTGAAACACAGGAAGTGAAGTGTTATATCTTACAGACTTGTCTGGGGAGTATTTCACTTGGATAACCCAAAAAAAAAAATACATGGAAGGAGTTCTTGTCTTTGTATTTGGGAGCAACAAATCAGTCAGAAATGTTTGGACAGCAGTCCAACAGGGGAAAGGTCGACTTTGGAAAACACATGCTAAGACACATTCCTCAGAGTCTAACGTCACCGAACTGCTAATCCAACACAAAATACACTTAACAGAGCACTTTGCCAGTTGGACCATTGTATTCATTTTCATTCATTAATAATACAGCACCTTTCTTTGTGCCAAAGAAGACGAGCTTCAAAATTTACTCTGAAGGCAGCACTGGGGGAATTATAAACTAATGGAAGCTAAATCAGCTCCTGTCTTACATTCCCAGCTTATGTCTCCAGATATCAAGAATATGAAGTCACGATACTCCCAGGAAACTTGGTGAGCACTGGTAAAATTGGAACACCTTCATGACAGAGCAAGGCTAGTGTGATCATTTGAACAGCCATACACATGCAATCCAATGACACAGATTGAGGCCTGAGTCATCTTATCATTAGGGGGACCTTGAAAACCAGGTCTGCACCGAGTGAAAGAGATAAAAAATAAACCTAAACTTTATGTCCTCTAGCTCAGGCAGACAGAAGGCAAGCCAAAGAGCAGAGCTGCGCAGTGCGTCACCTGATAGCTCAGCTTGAGGAAAAGGATTTAATAAAACATATTCTGCTCCAAAAATAGCAGATGACTTCCCAAGATATAAGGAGGGTTTGACGTTTGAGGAGGACATCACCGCTAGAGCTAAGAACACCAGCAGGCTCTTGCGTATGTGTGCTCAAAGACGATGATACCTGGTTACAAGTTTGGTTTAATGTTCAGTGATGCATATTAAAATATAATGGCAAAAAATCACTAACTACAGATGTCAAACTGAGAATGAAACCTCATATGCCACCGAAAAAATTCTGCATGCAAAACACTTGGCCTCTCTCTGGACGTCATCTAACCTTTAATTTGAAGGAAGTCTGAACAGGCATCATCCCTCCTGGATCTTGTTATTTATAAGTGAACCAAGGGATGTGGTGCCCTGATGTACAGAGGGTGTCTTCTGTGCTGCCCTACCCACCACCTTCTCTCATCTGGAGAAGAGGAACACCTTCATCGGAGAGCTGTCCAGTGTTTGGCATATTTATCCACCATCGAACTGGCACACACATTATTTAACCTTGGACTGAACTCTGAACAGTGACTACATCTTGGACATTTCATCTGCTGACGCTACTCTGTCAGGATCACAAATATCACTTGAAGGACATGAATTATGAGCACTGCCTCCAACCAAGGCTGCGTATGCAATCTCATGTAACATGTAACATCCAATCCAGTTTAGACTTTGTTACATACTGAGGCCCTAAGACCTGAGTCAGGTATGTAACAATTACTGGTATAATGATAAACCTTGGTAAAATTCCTGACAGTTAGTAATAGTTTCAAATTCTAATTATCATTAAAACCATGTTTAATTACTGCACTTTGAAAAACTCTCAGTGATACTGGTCCTTTCCTGGAGAAGCAGCAGCACTCCACACCATGCACCGTTTGTAATGTTTGGCCTCTGAAAACATGGTGGAAGGCACCCACACGGACAGTGCTCTGGAGACACCCCCCCACTAAAAGGTTTATTGTGGATAATGTTTCTGCCACAATACTTTATTTAAAATGGTAGTGTTGCGTTTATATGCACATTTGATTTCTAGATAAAGTACATGAAACAGTGAAAGTGTTCTTTTGGTACCAGTTCTTAAATCTGAATGCAGATTTATCTACAATTTGCACAAAGTGCAGTTACCTCTTATGGCCATAAGGTGCCATCTTTAATGCACATTTGTATGATTGATGTTTACATGTTAATATTTTAATGTTTCTGCCAACAGAAAGTACATTGTGCATGTTATTTTATTTGTTTTTTCCAAAATAAAACTTGGTTAAATTATTTCAATGTGTGTATAAGTACTTTTTGAACATATTTCAACAATACTGTGATAATAATGATAATCATGATAATTTTGGTCACAATAACCGTGATAAAACCTAACCCTAACCCTGATCCGATTTGTGGATTTGGATGTCTGCCGATACAACATGGAGTCTGATAACAGAGCTCTTTGTATTAGATAGTGACTTGACATTGTATGTTAGGCTGGCTTAAGTACCGTAGCCTAATTCTTCCATTACAAGTGCAAACATAGAAACAAAAATACATTTAGGCTAATCAAAATGTATTCTGAATCAGTTGGTCCTAATTTTTTGATTTGAAAAGAAATCGCACTGAGAGTCTAACTTCATGTCATCAGACAGCCACACCAGTATGGTAAGAAACTTGAAAAACTGTCTTGCTTTTTGGTGGTCTGTGGTCTGACAATTGACTAGTAATTTACCTGTAAATCAATATCGACACCCAACACCGATATGGGATCAGATTAGACTGTTTGCACATGGATTGAACAGATGAGCCTTGCTGTATTATTCAGAAGTGTTGTAAGACCTGGCCATGATATGACAGAAGTAAGACTCAAAAAAACTTTATTGTCTGTCATGACAGTAGGATTCAGAATAACCGTCTGTACACAGTATTTGTGTGTGTGTGTTCTGTACTCACCCTCCTGGTGTTGTCCAGGACCTTGGGGTCAGGCCGGCCATAGTTTGGGGGGTTGGCGTGGGGGTCGTAGCCCAGCCTGGACAGCATGGGGGCAATGACAGCCATGTCCCTCACCACGTCAGCCGGGATCTTCCCCACCCACTTGGACAAGGCCTCCACATTCACAGGTTTAATGACCTGGTCTGTGGACCTCTCCACCCTAAGAAAACACCAGATTGTCACTCATGAAGCCCTGTATATTTTTGATGGTTTTTGAGTTGAATCATAGCAAAGTGAAATATATGAGGATATAGAAGTATTCTTATTTTCAGTCACTGGAATTCAGACCCACATCTTTAAAATAAATAAATAAACAAACAAACAGGCAGCCTGATTAAAGTAAAAGACAAACAGAATGGTTCCTGTGCTGCTAAAAATAGTCACCTACAAAACACATCAATGATAATGTATACGGGAATACTGCCTATATTAAATAAAAATAGCAAAACCCTGACAAAGCTTTACAGAAGAACACAAGAAGCAGGTTGGGTTATATAACGCAACATAAAACTACATTGACAGTTCTACTCAGTTTCTTCATTTCAAGCCACTAATGTACTGCAGTGTAACCCTTACTATAGTTTATTATACACATACTGTAAAACAAATGAAGAAGAGCCATTTACTGTAATAGACTAAAGGAGAACAAAACTGCATGTATTTTTATCTTTTAAACTTTGTAAACAAAAACTACACAGGACAGATATTACATAAATAACTTGCAATGTGTGCAGTTTCTCCAAATTTTGGAAACAACATGGAAATAATGATAAAATACAGTCTATATCTACAACTATATCTAAGCAATTAAATACGAAGAAAAGACTTTCCAAGTTCTTCTGACAATGTAATTCTACAAAAATGCATATTCTAACTGAGGCAAAAGTTAGGGCACCCTCGTATTTATTCCCACTTAAAATCCCTCAAATCACACACAGGTGTTTGACCCCAGGTAAACATGATTGGTAGATTGTTACTCAGCATTTTGAATGAGACCCACCCTTTCTAAATCTCAAACATGCAGTTTGGTGTACTCCTGACTGCTGAAGTGAGAGTGAGCACCATGGTGAGAGCAACAGAGCCCTCTGAGGCCTTCAGAAAGAAAATTGTCCCAGCCTATGAGTCCAGTAAGGGATTTAAAAAGATCTCAAACGATTTTGAAAACAGTCATTCCACTGTCCAGAAAATAGTCTACAGGTGGAGGGCTTTTAAAACAAATGCCAACATGCCCAGCTCTGGATGTCCAAGCAAATTAACCCCAAGAGCAGAGCGCAAAATGCTAGATCTCCTAAAACCATAAAATGTCATCATGGGACCTACAGCAGGCTCTGACTTCTGTTGTTGCGAAAGTGCATGCCTCTACATCAGAAAGAGACTGCACAAGTTTAACTTGCATGGGAGGTGTACAAGGAGGAAACCTTTGCTCTCTAAGAGAAACATCAAGGCTAGACATAAGTTTGCCAGAGAGAATGTTGACAAAGACCAGGACTTCTGGAATAATGTTGTTTGGACAGATGAGTCCAAATTTGAACAATTTGAACACCAGAACAGAGGACATGTTTGGTGTAAACCAAATACAGCATTCCAGGAAAAGAACCGCATACTAACTGTGAAGCATGGAGGGGAAGTGTCATGGTTTGGGGCTGCTTTGCTGTAGCAGGACCTGTTCAGCTCACCATCATAGAATCCACCATGAATTCTGCTGTGTATCAGAAAGTATTTTCTTCATATCTAATTGTTTAGTTATATTACTTTAATCTCTCAGTGTTGTTCAGTGTTGTATCAATATATTAAAAATGCTAAAAAAAATAAATAAACAGGCTTTCATAGGATGTCCTAATTTTTTCAAATGAGTCTATACCATTTCTGTTAGTTCATTCAACCCACTTTTACACAAGAGAGTGGAGACAATTATGAAGATTATGTAAAATGATTGTGCCCAAGCTCAAATCATTGTGATAAGGTGATTATGTAATCATAGTAACAGGCCTAATCCTGTCAGGCTTAATGAGTAAAACAGTTAGTATATATTGGACATTGTTGAGTTTTCATTGCATTATGTTAGAGTTTGCAACCTGCATTTGCACTATTACTTCAGCTTGTCCTCAAAGATCTCAGTCTCCTAGAGACGCCCTTCCAGCCTCCATCTCACAGCAGGTCATTGTTAAATATGCAGAAATAAATGCCCTTTCAGTGTATCAGATGATTACCCCATTCCCATACATTACAACACCTGAATTATGATTTCTTGTCCACGATAAGCCTCTGAAACAACAAATACACTGAAAACTAAAATCAAACTGGAAACATGAGCAGACTGAGGCCATCATGTTTTCAGCCAAAGCTACTGTCCATTCATTCACAGTGAAAAAACTGCAGCTCAAACTCTTTTCAACATAAGACACATTTAGATAAATGATAACATAATACATTACACATACACTGTTTAGAGTGTATAATGAATAGTGCTCTGCATGTCCTTATCCTTCATCAGCCAGCCTGGTTTAGGTTTTTAAAAATGAATCTACCATTATGTTGTATGATGGGTAAATTATTCATAGTCTGAAATTAAATATTAAGAGGTGGGGGGCTGGTGGACTAGCTTTTGTTTTCAGAGATGAGCCTGGAAAAGTTTCTTTGTGGAGACATTATTTGTGTGATAAATCTACATTGTATAAGCACCCATGTGCTAAAAATGTCTGCCACAAGCATAATATGGAATACAAAAGTTTGGTTTGGCATGAAATTTACAGAGATTAAAAGAATCACTGACACCACAGTGACAGAGTAACTTCTATGTGAAAAGTGAAAAGCGATGGTCATTAGACTTTGGAAATGAAAAAAATGTGAAATCAAGTATTGCATTTAATATAACATTTGAAATATATGTACTACACCAGAGTACTTCTATTTTATGTAACCTCATACTTCCATTCCCCTTCATCTAAGAGGCCAGTATAATCTTTTTTACCCCACTACATTGTCTGAAAGCATTATTTTTCAGATTACAATTTTCTTACCCGAACTTGAAAACCAATGCATGAATCAAATTTAAAAAATGCATTTTAAATGTTTGTGGGAAGTGGAGGGTTAAGTGTTTATTAAATAAAACCCTGCATTTACTGGAAAATGTATTGCCACAAAGCTGAAAACTGTCTATAAAAAAATAACTTTTTAGAGACAACATTATAAATAGGCCTATACGACACAAAGCTGTAGTTTAAACTACCATCACTATATAAAGTGGTTCAAATGCACTCACCCTTAAACATATGCAATCGTAAAATGCACCCAAAACAATGAAATATAATATTATATTTCATTATTATATATATATAATATATATATATAATATATTTCATTGTTTTTATTTTTATTTTATTTCTATTTAGCAAAACACAAACAGGGACCATTCAACTGCATAAAGACTACTTTGACTTTCTGTATTTTAAATACATTCAGCTGCTAATACTTATATACTGTTACTTAAGTAAGACTGTACTTGTACTATAGTATATTCTGTCACTTGCATGTCATCTAATGCCACAGTGAGACAACAATGGAGCTCTGAGGCATGGCTAAATAAACTAAATGCGGTTTCAGACCAACTGGAAATACTTTTTTGACAATAACAAAAGACAGAAAATCACCAGACTTATCCTTTAAGCCCAAATTAGTTGCTTGGATACAACTTTTTTGCCTGAGCCAGACTAGAACTGGGAACAAAAGAAATGTGGAAAAGAGGCCGGCATTTAGACTCACATTAGACCAGTATAAGGCCACTAATATCTTCTAATGTTTACTTGATGGCAAAATATATATCAGAACTATCATCCCTGACAGTATGCTTTTATTCACACTCATATGTGTTCTCTTCTGGACCAGGAGCACGAAAATAAATGGTGGTGAGATTCCTAAATCCACTGTCGCTGTCATTTTCCTTCAGCAGCTTGTAGGAGGAACATTACTTTCTTGCTGAAATAAAAGCCTTTTCTGCTGTGCTGAAACCAAAAACCCTCTTCTTTGCTGATCCCCCTGGCTGTGTCCAGCCTTTTTAAGGTCACTCTCTTCCCAAAACATACTCTTTGTCGATCTACTGCCTGCAGTCCCACCTTCCTGTCTGACTCCATCTCTCAATATGGCATTTCACTTTCCCCTAATCCATTTATTTTGAAATTGGTCTTTACAATGTGAGGGTATAGTCTCCTGCATGATTAATAGAGTGAGGTGGTTTTGTCATCTCAGGAGGACGGTGGAGATGGGTTTTTGAGAGACGGGCCATGATCCAAATATCCACTCCCTGACAAATGGGTAGGGGAATCACTTTAGGTAACTCCATCAAGACCCAAGAGGCTGCTGAGTGTTGACGTGGAACATAAACTGATAAAGACAAGCACTGAGTGTAGCTAACACATATCAGCCTGAGCGTCCTGTTAGATGTTGGCAATCCCTTGACAAAACAACTCAAGGTCTCGTCCATGCACCAATACACACATCAGTGAGACACGCAAAGAAAGTCAGAGATGAGTCATGCTTGGAATGAGTCACTCTCCTGTCCACGTGGGCCAATAGAGATTTTTTTTTTAGAACCGTCATTTACATCATACATGAATATGTCAACATTGTGCAAACAGCTGTAACAAGTCTTAAGGGTGGACCTGTATATCAGATCAGACCTGAGCTTGGATGAATAAAAATTATAAGAATTATTACAATGAGCTTTTTTCTAGTTAAAAAGGCAAAAATGCAACAAGTCGCAGCTTGTCAAGTGTGTACCTGACAGTAAATTTCATGTTGGGTTCAGTAGTTATTGCTTAGGGTTTAACATTTTTTTTCATAATTTTCTCAAGTAAATTATTATTGAAACGATAACCACATTCATTAATAGGGCTGGGTATTATGGCCAATTTCCTTAATTGATTTGATTTCGATTCATAAGGTTCTGAATCGATTGATCACGATACAATTCGATATCAATTTGATTCAGTATTAATTGAATGATTCAGATTCATTTAGTGATGCCAAAGTCCTATTTTGAGCTGTAACCTGATTATTTGACTACCGCAGCCATGCAACACATCAATACTGGTGTCGATATCGACATTAGAAAGGAAATACATTTGAAATTGCAGTAGTAAAGAGCTGAATCTCCTCTTAAATCATGAACAGTACAGAAATATTATCATGTTTCTACAGTGGCTCCAAGCGGACTTCTTCATCATCTTTATTCTGTTTTATGGCTGGTGGCTTCTAGTGTTAAGGTGCATTACTATCACCTATGGCTGTGTGTGGATGAAAGTAAATATTCCTAGAAGGACCTAAAATATTAAATAAAGAACTTCATATATTACATTTTTCACATTTTTACAGTATTTCAAAAAAAAAAAGAGAGAGAAAATTGCAGTTCCGAGATGTGCTATCACAGAGCAGATATGCGCAACTTTTTTGTCAACAGGGATTTTTCCAAACCAAAAACAGATCCAAAAACTACACACAAATTGTAAAAAAAAAAAAAAAAAAAAAGCTATAATAGGGTATTTGGGGTGGATGGGTAGGTAGGTAGGTAGGTAGGTAGACACATAGACAGACACACACAGACAGATAGATAGATTAAACAATAAAAATAGTTTGACAACAACCAGCAAACTCATGGACAGGGACTTTTTGACTTCCAACCTTAATCTGTATATTTCTAACTCTGATGTCAAAACATATTCAAATTAATGACACACTAAAGTTTGTTTTACACTCCTAAAAAGTAAAACAAATTGTAGAGTCAGAAAAATGGTCCAAGTCTTAGATATTGTACAAAATACAGCATAAAAACACTTTGACATTTCATTACATATGAAAAAAAAATTGCATTCAAATCC
>JAPTMW010000006.1:4186799-4198166 GCA_029822955.1 Ostorhinchus angustatus
TGTGTGTGTGTGTGTGTGTGTGTGTGTGTGTGTGTATATATATATAAGATATGTTTAAAAGAGACGACTCTCTTGTGGTGCGTAGTGCAGAACAGTTTAAAAGAAAAGTGTAAATATGTACATAGAATAAAAACAAGCATTTCAAACAACCAAGAAACAGTAGAAATAAATATATTGTACTTTGACTCTGGCTGAACACTGAGTATATGTTACATGTACATCCTTATTTGAGGTATTGTCACTATAATGTGTTCAGTACCTGTGCTGCACTTGGGTAAACCGTGCTGCTAAATCTGGAGGTGTGGGCCTGGGTGGATCCGGACCTCTTCCCTGAGGGCAACAGTGAGAAAAGGCTGTGTCCGGGATGTGAACTGTCAGAGGTGATGCTTCTGGCCCTGCGTAGACACTTATCATTATTAATGGGCCATTCCTTCACCCAAAGCATGATGGATGGTTTGGTCTTGGTAGATTTAAGATTTTCAAAACTGGGATCCTGTGTGAGGTGAAATGGGACAGACACCCACCATCACCACTTATTTTAAAATTTTGCTTCATTTCTGCTACACCCAATAAAATCCAGATTAATATTGTGGACAAAAGGCGTTGCTACAAAAACGTATACCTTACAGTTCTTTACAGCTAAAAACTGGTTCAACCATTTAAGAGGAAGATTACACGAACAGAACTAAGAAGAATAATGACAGGACAAATCCATCAGCCACTTGTGTGAGTTGTACTACATAATGCTGACATTAGTCAGTGGCTCCAAAGGTCCTGTGAGTATGGTTCATGTAGCTCTGGAGAGTTTGATCAAGAGCAAAATACTAATGCTGAAAACAATTTCAGCACATTTTATGTGTATTGGAAGTGAGCGCTGATATTGAAGAAATTATTCACTTTTTGACAAAACACGAGAATCAGATCAAACTTTCTACTGTAGCACCCCCTTGAATGAAAAGAAAAGGATTTCTCCAATCAAAAACATTTCTCTTTAAATTCTTAACAGGAAAACAGGTGCCTGAAATACCTACAAATACAAAAGGAAGCTCCTGCAATCTCATGTAATCTTCCTCTCAAATTAGTCTGTCTGCGGCAGCAGATTATTGTGCTCATCATTGGGATCATTTTGGCTCATTTCCTAATTACTGAATTAGATGTCCTTGTAGTGCTTTCATTCGCATTTGAGTGACGCAGAGTGGAAAAGAGAGATAGCATTATCTCTTCAGCTTCACCATGATGCATATGCTATTCATACATCAGGTCTAATTGTTTTAATGTGGCATAATCAAGGCCAAGCTTTCATCTCCAACATGTGGCAGCACACATCCTCAATGTCCAGTTGTGTACAAACACACAGAGCATGACGTCATTGGTTTTCACCATCACTCAGTGTAGATCTCATCTGGAGTTTGATTGACACACTTTGGTGGTGTTGGAAATTAACTTCAAATCAATGCTTCCCCTCTTCCTCTGATGAAGGAGAGGATGTAATTGAATTTAAAAGCCTTAGGTGTGGCTGTCTGTAAAATGTGCTAATGTGTGGACGCTGTTGATGATAGAGCTGTTAATGGACTTTGAAGACCTACTTTAAGTCCTGTTTGGGGTGAGAGAAGTTGGGGCCCTACAAGATTCAAGTGCCGGGAAGCTGAGATATCACTGCTCTTTATCTTTTTCTTTTCTGTCAAGAGATCTTGCAACTTTGAGCACATAATATCTGTTGTTGCGAAAAGGTGCAATATGCAACATTTGATCACGCTTGTGTGGTTAAGGGAAGTTTGCATTGGAGTCTTTGAAATTAAGAGTCAATTGAAATTGGGAGCTGGTTATTTGATGATGTTAACAAACATCATTTTTAGGAAAAGTAAGCAGAGCTGACTAATGCCCCCACCCGTTCACACAAGACTTTGCCCCTCCTGGTCACTGATATCCTTCCTACCCAGGGATTTATTTTGAGTCTTAACTTTCAATCTTTTCAGAAAGTTTTCCAAAATTTGTAAAAAAAAACAAACAAAAATTGTAAAAATCCAATTCAATTCAAATTTTTCAATTCAAATTAAATTCAAAATTCAGCCTTTAATTCGACCACTGTGCACTGCACCTCTCACAGTGGTAAAAAAACAACAAAACAAAAAAACGTGTGTCAAATTTGAAAAGCATCAGGTGAACAGGGTCTGAGATATGGGATGGACAAAAATCTTGAATACAAGGATGACCGGAAGGACAGACAGAACTGCTGGTATGTATACAATATGTCCGTAGGTACAACATGTATAATAGTAGCTGTGCACTGTTGCCATTATGAGCATTTAAGGATTTTTAAGGACAAGCCAACCCAACCTTACATTTAACCAAGCATGGCTGAGACAGTTCATATTGTGACAACTATTCCCTGCAATGGTCTTAAACAGCTTCATCTTGTCATGAATCTTTGAACAAACTGGATTTCAGATTGTCAATGGAAACAGTGTGTGGCTGCTGATGTCAGACCTTACCACCCATACAGAGATATGGATACAGCTCTGAGAAGTTACACATTGATAAGAAAAAGCAGATTCTGATCAAGAAAAGCAATTTGTCAACTGCTTTTATCATCTCAGAACATCTTCTGTTCTCCATGTGGTCCCTACACAGAGGACTTACACATGTACTGCATGGACACATACAGACAGATATCCATGGTTGGACACTCTGTTGACTGGAAGTTGGGGTGTTGTGGAAAGCTGGCCTGGTTCAGCTCAGCTCAGCTGCCTCTCCATTATGTATCCTATCACTTATTCATGCCACCATATTTTATTGATACACACACCAGAATACAGGGTCATGTTAGGAGAGATTGTGTGTGTGTGTAATATATGTGTCTACATGAAAGTTGGAGTGTCAGGGTATGAGAGGAATGTGTATACACCGATGTGTTAAATGTACTCCTGAAAACACATTATTAGTTTGAGTTTGAAACTGCATGTGTCTGAATCAGAAAAACACACTGCCTCCACTGTCCGCTCCATCTACATACGGAACTCATACAGTCTGCAAGATTATGTAGCAATTGTAACAGATCAAATGAGCTACTTTGCAAAAATCTGTTGAATAACGTTTCTTGTGCAAGCGTACTCATGGATTTGTCTTTCTGTAGTAAGATGGTAATGTAAAACTGCATTTCATGTGATAATAAAGATTGCATGTTCCTGAAAAACCTTCGTAACTCAGAGTATACACATTTTTAAGCTTTGCTGAATCGTGTGCAAAATCAACCCACAAAAAAACCCTGGATATAATTTATGTATAGACGCGCTTATGTGACAGTGTGCAGAGCTGCAATACAAATGGCAGAAGATAACCAGGGGCAGAATTTCAATCTTTCATTTGTTCAAAACTGCTTGATCATTGAGAGGGTTGTAGGGATGCTGGCGCCTATCCCGGCTACCATTGGGTGAAGTGGGTGAACCGGTCACCCTGGACAACTCCCCAGGTCATCAAAGGGCTTTCAGACATTCACTTTCATATTCACACCTATTGAAGATTTAAATTGATCAATTAACCTATTAACTGCATGTCATTGGACGGCGGGAAGAAGCCATAGTACCTGCAGAGAAGCACGGAAAACTTACAATGACATTACTCTTACACATAGGGTGCTTTCACACAGCGTACTTCAGTCCGTACTGGACTCCAGTCCGTTCACTCCTTTCCCACAGATGTCGTGTTCACACACGTACCGCGGCCCGGACCAGAGTACGAATGGGTGTTCCAGGGCCAAACAGTAGGTGGCGGTGTGGAGGAATTCTGTCGCTATCCAACAAACACGGAAGTCAGAAGAAGATAAACCCTTACCTATCTGTTAGCCTGTTGGGGGAGAAGAGAAGCAGAACAACCTCCGTTATTCCTGATATTTCACCCAGTGGTTCGGTAGATAAGGTGAACCTGTGCCGCACGGATCTGACAATTTTTAAAGAGAAAATAGGAACACTGTCTATGTTTTCGTGCCGATTTACCGACTTCCGCTGGTGGAATAATGAAGAGGTCACATCCGGACTCTGGCACGGTTGCTTTCACATGGCATCGTACCGGACCGGAGCATGGGTGGCCCGGATCCAGGACAACCTCCTCAAGTGGACTCCGGCACAGCACTGGAGCACAGCATGGTTGTGTTCACATGGACAAAATAAAGCGGACTTGAGTACGTAGCGTACTCCGGCCCAGATCAGAGTACGCTGTGTGAAAGCACCCATAGTTGTCATATGGTATATACATTTAGGAGTGTGAGATAAAATATAACATAAGCCAAGATTAGAGAGGCCTGGATCGCCTTAAAGTACAGAATTCAGTTTGTTTGTTCTTCAGCCAATTGCATGATCAGTATGTAGGTCCTGGAGAACACTCATAAGAACACATCTTGCTTGAACATAGATAAAAGTATCACCTGAGTACTTGATAAGAGTTCATGTGTTTGGTGAAGCTGTTGCAGTAAATTATTTCAATTGTACATTTTGGCAAATCACTGATACTATCTCAAACTTTCTGAACCAAAAGTAAATGTCATATCAACATTTATAGTATTCTCAATCAAAAATATGTTTCATATATGAACAATTCTAGATATATATCAATACCACAGTGTTCTTACTGTGCAGTGTACTTTTTAGTCATCTGTCTCAGACCTGATATTTACGTGTTCATCTTGAATAATTTTCCTAGTTGGATTTAGGCACTAACACAACTTGGTTGAAAAATAGCTCATAGATTATTTAGTAAGTACCAAAATACAAACTTAAACCAAAGTACATTATGGGCCAACAACTAAACATGTACGGGAGTCAGGATGCAGGGGCTACTCTCTGGTGGCAAACCCCTAAGGTTTGTACATCTACTACCTAGCTGGTTTGTGAGTAAAGGCAAATTAGTAGCCATGACAAATTACATCAAAGTTCTATGGAATTGTGGTTTTTAGAAATCTACAGTGGCAACCTTTTACTCTGGCGGCTGCATTGGTTAATGGTGTACAGTGTTAATGATTGTATGTTTTGGTAGCTTTACTAAAGACAGTCTAAACTCTCCACTTGCATATCGTGGGATGGGAATTACTATATCAGCTGGACTTGCAGTTTGGAGAAAATGGCCTAGATGCAGTTTCCGTGATGGGTCACAGATCACAGTATGGCAAGCGGTCCATGTTCATTGCTTCAGTCAGAGCAGCAGTGAAAACAAGTGCGTTACTGTGTGTAGCCACCGCCGATAGTGATGAAGCAGATTGGGTGAAGTGGATCGCCCTTAGCAACAAATCCATTTCTGATGCTCTACAGAGAGTGTGTCTCCAACTTCTTGTCAGGCCGACCCAAAACAGTTTGCGGGAGCGGGGCTTTAAAAAGCGCTTTCCACCACTCTCACCAACTCTCTCCTTCTCTTTCTCGCCCTAATTCTCTCTCTCATTTTGCTCTTACTCACCCTCCTTTTCTGTGAACCCTTACAGCCCCGTGTGTATGTATGTACGTATATGAGTGTATGTGTGTGTGTGTGTCTCCCTTGAGCGAGCTGTTAAGTGCAGTTTCCAAAAAAACTCTACAAAAGCCCATTTGCAGTCAGCTAAAGCCACACACATGCAGGGTGACACTAACACGCACAGACACATATACACACAATTATATCCAGAACACACAAACTGAGTCTCTCTCACACACACGCGCGGATACACATGCACACTTTTCACACTTCCCTCTGGGCAAACGAGGCAGAGTGGCAGAAGCGAGGCTGGGATAAATGATACAATGATATCCAGGCCTGACTTGTCAGTGGAGTTGAGAGAGGATGAGGAGGATGAAGAAAAGGAGGGGTTGCGCAGTGGCAGCTCTGAATACAGGAATTATTCTTCATCGTCTCACACTGTCGCCGCACATTATGCTCAAACTCTCGCCTGGCAACGTGAAGAGAGAGGTTGGGAGGAAGAGCTGGGGGAATGCTGAAGGGCAGATATAATGACCACACTCTGCTTTCACACTCACTGTCTCTTCTCTCAGCACCATACTCTTTGGCTTGAGCCGGCCTCACATTCTCTTTTCTGTTCTTTCACTTGGTCCCTGACGTCTTTCCTCCTCTCTCTCTCTCTCTCTCTTTTTCTGTCTCTCTCTCCCTTTCTTTGTCTCTTCCTTGCTGCATTTGTTCTTTCTGTCTGTCATGGTAGCGCTGAGTAGCTTTCAGGGAGAGAGTGCACTCATTTGCTCTCTCTCTCTTGCTTTCTTCTCTCTTTGGTTAAAGCAAGGGGACAACATAGCCCTCTGGGCATGTCACAAAATTATTAACTAATAGTTTTGAGTTAGTCAAATATCCAAATGGTGTGTGTGTGTGGTCCATTGCGTGAGTACTTCACTCTGTACATTAGTCTGGCTATTGAGATCATAGTCACAATTATGTTATGTACAATATACGTACAGTTGCACATACAGTGAAGCTGCAAGACAGCCAGTAGCTAAAGACTGGCCATACTAATGCCAACTGAAATGTTAGACACTGATGAACTTGAATAGAGAGTTGAAGTCACATTTCAAGAAGGCATGTCTGATATATTATTTATACAGGCTGCTTTTGGGACAGACTGAATGGACTCATGAAAGGAGCTCATGACAAATCAGGCTGGCATGTTGCAAACCTAAACTATTATGTTTTGTTCGCTTGAGGAAACCAAAAGCAGACACATTCAGCACCCCGATGTCTTTCACTGGCCTGAATTTCTAACCGACGTTCTTTAAATTCATGTCTAGTGGTCACACTTTCACCACAGTCAGCTTTGTTCACCCTGAACTTGCTTTTATATATGATAACATAATGTGCTGCACACTTTTAATACCCTTTGCCAAATATAGTGAAAGATTCTGTCGAAAGTTACTGCTCTATAATTTAGATTAGACTGTCTTTGTGTAAAGCTTATTATGTACATATTTATATTTGAAAGTACACAGACATTATAACTGCACAAGGCCATTCGACCTTGAAAAAGTAGGTCAAGGTCACCTATTTCCAATAGGCTTCTGCCTTCAAGCCAAGATACATCCACAGTATAAATCTGGTGCAGATATCTCAATGCATTTTTCAGATAATGTGATTATGTTGTTGAATGGACAGACAGACAGATGACAAAACGATTACAAAACCCCTCGGCCAGAAGCTGGCTGAGGAGTAAAAACTACAGAATGCATATTCACTGTGTCAAACATAATAGCTCTCCTGATGCTATGAAGTAATGAACTTTGTGAGTGAACAGGATACTACATTTTTATCACCTACCAAAGTCATGCTGATGTTGGTTGAAGTTGATGTAGGACAGTCCATACAATCCATTTTCTCTGTGTTATGGTAATGTGCAAAAACACTAGATATAGTTTTGTTGAAATGTTAGTATTTTATCAACACGTTATTAAATATTTAATTACGTTTAAGTAAAACATCACTTTTGCGTCATTTGAAACTTTTCTGTGTGCACAATGGACACTTCAGAACAGCTAATAAACAAGGGCAAGGACATTAATAATCACAAACTTATAGAACCTTGGTAGGGAGTCATCATGGTCGTTATGTACCACCAGAGTCATCTCAGTAACTAGAATACTTCAGAACTATACAATTCAGAGCTTAAATTGGCGAGGTAAGATGTTGGTCTAACATTTCGTTTGCCTATACAATCTCTGAACTTCATGCAAGGATGAATGTCTTTCATCCACAACATACGAAGTGATGGTGGTGAAGCTTCCTGTCTAACATGTTCTAAGAAAGTCTACCAATTTTATTAAAACCATGTGATTGTGGAGGTCAAAGTCAAATAAAGTAAATTCACTTTTATTGTCTCCCTAGGGTAATCCAACCTCTGCATTTAACATAACCTGTGCTGTAATACATGCACACAAAGAGCAGTGGGCTGTCACTGAAGGTGCCTGGAGTTCAACTCCTGCTCTATATCAGTACCTTGGTCAAGGGCACTGACTGGAGGACTAACCTTACATACATGCTTTGAATAGTGTAGGAAAACCAGAAACCCACATGACGCAGGGAGAACATGCAAAGCCCTTGTATCGTCACCTAATTTACAATATAACTGTCATCACAGCCAGCAGATTATATATTATGAGACTAAATATGTTGGTGGTCAATACAATGTCATTACAGTCTCAGTTCTTTTGTGGGATGGAAGATAAATTAGCGGACCAACAAGGTCTTCCTATGAGTACACAAAAAGAAAAATGAATCTGAACCTGATTAATACATAATGGATCGGGTTGGCACAGCACATCAGTGACCTGGTCATGGTCTAAACAATTATAAATTTGTGTCTATGGGGTACTGTAGGCTATTTTGAAGGCTGTCTTGGATGGTTGAAGGTTGATCATCTACTATCTAGTACCTGACCATACAGTAACTTTCCAGTCTCTTTACAGTAAGCATAACATGAGCAAATGAGATGAATTTCCTGCAAACAGAAAATGTGTGGACAAGGCTTGCATGCATGTAGCTCATTTCACTATGTGCATATGAAGCAGTGAGGCCAGCAGTCGTCTTTGATTGATAGCTAAACAGAGACCTCCAAGCCTGTACACCCCTTCCTCTCCTCCACACATCCCTGTGTGTTGTTGTTCTTATGATGGGTATCAGTGTACTAAAACAAGGCTGAATAGAAAAGAAACCACTCCGTCGGCAGGATAATAGCCTGGCTTTGTGCGAATAGAATAAGCAGCCAATGCAAATACAGGATGTATTGTACGACCATTAAATCACACAGCTGTCTGAACAGGCGTGCAGGCTAGTTTCCATGTTTCCTTAATAGACCAATTAATGAGGCTTTCTATGGAATGATTTATATAATAGCAAAACTTAAAGAGGCTATTCATTTTCACATAATGAAAAAAATTATACATTGTGTTTTTCTTAAGCAGGTTGGTTGCCAGACTTCAGACTCTAACAAAGCTCATAAACACAAATCAGATACTTCACAGTCAACTGAAAAGACAACCATGTTGACACCAGAAAATGCTTAAAGGATACATTAAGCTATTGTAATCATGACACTATGATGGCATGATGTCATATCATCAGGAGTCTGCGCGGAATGTTTTATTTTGGAAACTTACTTGATGCTCTATGTCACTCCAATGTTTGACTTCCCTTCCATCTCAGTCAGCCTCTATATTCTGATGCAACTTGTGTCAAAAGTAGACGAGGCAGGTCTTTTTAGCTAATTGGAGAGCTGCTTCTGGGATGCTTCTGAAATGTGCTGGTGTTTGGTGGCATCACAATCATTGACTAGTGTCTGTCAGTGGCTGTGAACACATTATAGTCATAATTTAATGCAGCTCTGCCTGGGGTCAGCTTATTTTAAAAAGTAGAGGGTCACTTCTGGTCTCGGGTACAGATTGCTTTCACACTGCAACGTTCTGTACTGGAATCCACGCAGTCGGTACCCAGGAGTACCTTCTCAGCTGGACTCAGGTACGGTACCTACTCATGCATGGAATGTTTGCGTTCACATTGATACATTTAAGTGAAGTTTGGGGTCCAACATACTCGGATACAGACTCGGATACCCAGTCCGAAAAAAGCCAGAGTGGATAAAATGGGGCAATTTTGTAATTTTCTTTCATTTTATAAAATTGCAATGAGTTTCCAGCAGAAAAACAGGCAATCAAAGGCCAAATCTTTTTTTTCTTTCTTTCACTTTAATTTAAAGGGGAGCGCAAAAAAATTTGGAAGACTATAGTACAAATCTTGTAGTTAATAATTGCAATCTGATATTATACAAAAAGTAATAATGCACCAAAATCAGTCTTCTCACTTCACTTCAGATGAATCATCCGATCATACTAATAATAATAATAAAAGGCTAACTTGTTTGTAGACTATTAAATTTTAGTATTTTTTAAGTGGTTACTGGTATGATCAACTGGTACCTGAAGGGTTCATTTTCACTTGTAATTATTTCAGTTATGATATAAATTAAACAAGTATCCCTGTATGAAGAAAATGAAAAAAAAAAGTTTGGAAAAATATTGATCTTTCATAATTTAATGGCAGTGTAAATTCCAGAATACAAATCTTGTAGTGAACAATCCCAACGTAACTGTTTCTTAGCGGGGCATAAGGGTTAATATACACGAAACAGTATCAAATATCCATATTATGTACAGCTGCACAAAGTATCTTGGAGTGTGTGTTATACCTGCAAATCACCAAGTGACTTCCAACTCCTCACATTCTGACACTCGGTCAAGTCTTACTAACCTCTGATGACTTCTTTGTATAAATTTCCCAAATATTAAATCTATGGCTGAAGTGATGCTGATAATTCCATCTACAATTTGACAAAAATAAGTCTTCAAAAGAAAATTAAAACACCTAATGACATTGTCTTAGTTGTATAGTCCCATTAATATTACATTGTTCCTTATGGTCCATTTGAACACGGCAGCTGTGGTTGAAATGTCGTATTTGTCCCAATGTTTTAAGTGACTCTTCAGTCACTGCAGTGGAAAACAAAAACTCATCCATCTCCTTTGAGTGGGGTTGACATGAAAAAGTGAACACAGTCTCTATCTCTAATCACTCTCTTTCCATGTCCTTATAAATGCACTGTGTAAAGTTAGCAACTATACATGCTGAAAATGACAAACGTGCATCTTTTCATGTGCCTTTTTGTTTTGTGGGGATTCAGTCATTGTATTAGCTCAGTTGGTTTCCTCAAATGCACGTTTCACCAAAACACCTTCTCACCTGACATTTGGCAAAAGCTCTGTTGTTAAATCTTGTATTTGGCACCACCCATGCATGCCATACATTGTATGTGATTTGTCTCAATAAATAAAAGCTAGCTAAACAAGCCAGAGAGCTCCAAGTTCTGTTCCAGACTGATAGCGGATTGCACCAGATCTCCAGTTCTGGCCCAACCATAATGAAGTCTGGAGGCAGGTCTGGCTCTTCAAGACTTGGCGAGGGGTATTCAGTTGGTTGTGATAAACTTCACCTCTAGATGCCAATAAACACACACTGAACATTTAAAGGTACTTATCCACAGACAGCTACATAAAGAGTCTGTCCCAAGAGACAAATCCCAAGAGAGCACAGGTTCTTACCTACACCAAACTGCAGGTAATTTCATGCTTTGTGCTTCCCCTGGTTGAATGTATCCTAATCAGTCTGATCAGATGCTCCATTTATTTCCTTCAATGAAAAGTCTGCGTGACATATTTCTCATAAGAACAGAAGATGTAAGTCTCAAAAAAAAAAAAAAAAAAAGAAGGAACCGCAAATAAGCACACTTCATTTCATGTCTGCAAAGAAGTGGTTAAGCAAAGAAAACCAACAAACTCTAAGTAGTTTACATCTCAGCATGTC
>JAPTMW010000006.1:4207226-4217693 GCA_029822955.1 Ostorhinchus angustatus
GTGACTCTCGTCACTTCCGGAAGGGGGCGTGTCCAGGCCAGTCAATAGTCCGGCTAAGCGTGGTTTATGTATACATGCCTGCATAGCTCAATTTAGAACCGCATTATCTGGAATGAATAGTCCGATTTCTAAAACTCCAGTTTGGTTCGATTCCAGTCTGACTAAGGTGTTTACATGGCTTTGAAAACTTCGATATTAGCTGGACTAAGGCAATAAGTCGATTTTCTCTAAGTGTATGTAAACACACTGAATGTCAAGGAACACTCAGGTTGTTCTGGAGGCACGTACTGCACCAGCATCTTGGTAAGACACTTTATATTATTTTCTCCTTGAATGTGTCACCTAAGTGTACACATAATTGAATACAATACTACTAATTAGATCTACGAATTTGCAAAAGGACATGTGATTTTTTATGTGGATGCATGTATGCATTATTCCCAGCAGATATATTCCAGGAACTGATGGAAGTTGAGAAAATTTGTATGGGTGTTCTCTAAAAATGTGTGGTTGTAATCAGGTCCAAACCCTACGTCAGGAACTCCACTGTGTGTGCTAACACTCACCACAGCTCTCAGCAATTGGAGACAATGCACATGATACCATCTGCCTCTGCCCATCTAAGTCTCACACTAACACAGATATACAGAGTCTCTAAACACATCCATATACAGCTTAATATGGAGGCACTTAAATGCACATATATTAACAGAGAACTCCTGGCGACTGTGAATAATTCATTAAATGAAACAACTTTGACAAAACTTTAGTATCTAACACATGGGATGTATCTTGTGGGTCAGATGTGAACAGGATGACATGTTGCCTGTTGCCTTGTTCCAATAGAAAGCCACAGGAAATCAGATCTTCAGAGTCAGGGCCAAGAATGTGTTAACATTATTTTTAAGTCCTGTGGAGAAATACCACAATGAATGAAGATGAATGAAATGCCTGGTGTTCTGCATCACTGTGTACTTTATCTATTCATCTATAGCTGTAGGTCTGGAGATGGATGGGGCGTTCATATACATAAAGCAACGATTTGATATGGCTTTTATCAATAGTAATGACTTAAAATATGAGCTTTTATGAGTTTTTTGTACGATTGAATTTCACTTTGAATTCTACAATTGGGTGGGTATTCAGGTCTATGTCTTTGGCTGCGGACAGCGAATAGACAGTTTTCTATTTACTTTTGATGTATTATGGAATGCAACCAATATATATTTGACAGTCCATACTCAATAATGTAGATTTTCTACAGTGAGAGTGAACAAAAGCCAATACATGTTTCAGTTTGGCTGACATATTACTGTGACTTTATTGACCAGAGGAGTCTTTGGTTTCACTTCAGACAAAGGGTATGAAGACACATTTTTGGCTACTTTTCAAATTCATATATAATTTTCATGTTCTATTTGCTTTTGTGCAGAAATAATATTTAAGCTAATGCATTAGAATAAGAACAATGACAGGTTATCATTCAATATGCTTATGTTTTGCCTTACTAAGAATTTAATTATATTTTACTTCTTTATTACTACTTTATAATTCAACAAATTAAATGAAAGTCCATATATGACTTCCTATCAGTGCTCAATACAACTATATTGATATCTCTAACTAATTTCCATGTTATAAGTCATCAAAATAGCCCATTACAAGTAACTGCATTTTTTTTATATTTCAAAAATCTGTAAAAAATTTATGAAATCAAAAATTCTCAAAACTGTACATACTTTGTAGACATTGTCCCAAGGAAGCTACATAAAACATTTAAAATGAACAAAATAACAGCACAACAAAATAAGTCATTGAAAAAGTGCATGCTATACATGTTAATCTGTGCCTTGACCACAACTAGACAAAAGGTCAACTACAATACAGTTGGGATACTGTGGATACAGACTAGTCCATGTGGTGACAATTACCCATCCTAGTGGGATTGATAAATGGCCTTGATATCTTAAAGGAGCTGTATGTAAGAATTACGTTCCCAGTAATCATAAAATGGCCTTGAATGTTACCAGACAATAATAAATCCCGTCCATTTCAAATACGAACATCACTGACAGTAGTAGTCCAGCCAGAATATTCACAGTTGAAAAGCTGTGTCAGCTCACAAGTAATGTGTTATCATTTTGTGTTTTGGTCTGATGCTCCGCCCACCACCTAATCTCCCAATCACAAAGTCAGTAGTGTTCCAGCATCCAGGATGCCAGTTCCCACTGAGCTGCAGCTGGAACATTTCTGATCATAAAAGTCTGTCGTTACTAAACCTAAAAGGCCTCTTTTGATTGGCAAATACGTACTGACAAAGTGAGAAATACAACAAGGAGATGGTTTTGAAACATGGAGACAGCTGAAAGTGGAGAAGAATTTGAAGATTGACGCTGGCTCTCCCAGGGTCTCACCCCACCCAGGCCACGGTCTCACCGCCCAATGAGATCCACCTGGTGAAGAGACCGCAGGCCGGTATTTATACCAGTGTAAGAATCATTGCTTGCCATGGTAGCTCTTTATAATAGACGTTCATGCTGGATCTGGCAACCCCTAGTCTGGGGGGAGGGGCAAGGGATACCACGCTCTACAGTACTTTGAATGTGATTGTAGTACCAGTTTTGGCTACAATCCTACATGAGACTCTTTTAAATAACTTGGGTTGGACATAAATATACAAACTTTTGTGAGGGTATTTTTTATTTTAAATGTTTTGACCAATTCCCTCTTAGAACAACCCTTTTGACTATGATCATAACAAACTTGAACTTGCAGTATTGGGGGAACAGTAAAAGAGTAGTTAGAGTGACCGGTACCACAGAGAGATCATCTTAGACCAGAAAAGATGGCCTAGGATAATGTCAGGTTTCACTCAACTTAGATTCATCACAGACCCAAGAAAATGTTCTAGTCAGTTTGGTCTAATGCTGATAGAACATGCTCTGATCCACACCCTTTTGCTCATGACACACTGAAATATGGAATACTGTGTGTATTGTTTGTTATGTTTCCAACATGTTTAATGGCATGAAGAAACAGTAATCAAATAAAATTAAACACATTTATTTACTGATGTACTGCTGTGTATTAACGCAATTCATTTAATTTATTCATGGTTTGGAATGTGCATTTCAGAGATTTTTGTCTCTCCCCTACAAGTATGCAAAGATTTATTTCACCTGTGGTAAGTTTTTTTTTCTCTCTCAATTTGTAATTAAGACCTTTTAAGCTCTTCCAATGGGTAATCAGTATTAATTCTTTTATACACAGGGAATTCAATAAACGGATGGACTACCCAAATGAATAAAATCCTTTTTCATAAAACCTCAACTCCTGTCATGTGTCCTTGTCATAGCAGACAGAGACATTGCCTATATGTTACAGTGCAGAAGTGCTGTGCTATTAGATTAGTCTGAAGCGGCTGAAGCCTCTCTGTCTATGAATGGACGGAAGAACCAACAAGTCCATCCCATTCCCTGTGGATGATGTCTTCAATACGCTGTGTGTGTGTATAACGGGTGTATTTGGACGTAATGTGATCAGTAATGAATTTTGTGTTGCATTAAAGGGCTGGAGGGGGTCAAGATGTAAAGAGGGGAGGGGAGTTTGCAACAACAAGAGGCGACTGACTACCAGTGTCCGGGAGTCTACAACATCTAATCTAATGAAGAAACACAGAGAGGGAGTGAGTGGGGGGCAGTGAAAAAGAGTGATGAGAAGAGAGAAAGAAAGAGAGAGAGAGAGAGAGAGAGAGAGAGAGAGAGAGAGAGAGAGAGAGAGAGAGAGAGAGAGAGAGAGAGAGACAGAGAGCGGCTACAAATGAAGTTAAGCCCTAACAGAGAGGGGATGTATGGGGGGGTGGACAGGACTGGACATGGCTGGAGATGGTTGGGGGGTGATAGTCGATGCTAAATCCATTAGGGCCTTGTGACCCCCTACTCTCCCTCTCTCCTCTAAACCCCGTCCCTGTGGCTGCCTCTATGGAGTTACCCCCCCAAACACACATACACATTTAAATCAAAGGAACTCTTGTTCACTTAAGGAGCTGGGGGGAGAGAGCACTGCCGCTTCCTAAATGAGTTAACCATTTGGACTGTCAGGGCCAACGGCACGTCTGCAGCACACACTCACACACAAAAGCATACACACGCATGTGGACAGGAAGCCTCAAACTAAAGCAAGGCATGTGCAGATATGCCAGAAGCCACGCATGCACACTCAGACAGAGCATCCGACTACAAGTGAGTGGATCCAGCGCTGGACCCTGAACATGCCACACTGTTTGCTGGATAGGGAACCTACTGGAAGTGCTGCACAGCACTGCACACTTCATCATTTTCTTATCAGTTCTGTAGGTAATGATTTCACTGGCATTTTTGGGGAAACATTCCAGTTCCACATATTGTAATTCAAATGGTCTGTGAAGAACCTGCACCTCTTTTTTGCTCACAGAACATTTCTGCTAATCACAAGTCTTTTCAGAGAGAGGAGATGAGAAAACCTTAGATAAAAGTCTTTTCCAAGAAACAACATGGTATCTACCCTCCCTTTCTCGTGACATTTTGGCTTCACTTTTCCATAGCAGCATGAATCAGCATCACATTATCATCCATCTCTATATCTCCATATGCTTTGGTCAGAGAGCAGAGAGCTGCAGGAGGAGGATGTGATTCTGCTCACTGAAGCTTTAAATCACATAGTGGCATCAAGTGATTTGAATGGATTGAAAGTATGTAACCAAAAGACATTTTTAAAGACCAAATCAAGAAAAAAAAACGTGCAACACCACTGCCAAGTTCATCTTGATCCATTTTTGTAGAAAATAAAATCAGTTATCAGTACTGAACTGTGATAATGTTTGGCATTATTATTACACATACTCAATAAATAAAGTAATTTAACTCAAAAGATAAAACTGGACATTTGTACAATGACATTGCGCTATAACGTTTCCACAAAATCCACATTCTGGTTGGAAACAGTGGACAAGATTTGAGATTATTATGGAACAGAGATGCTTTTGACATGTTAGACATATTTTTTGTGTCTTTGTATGTTAAGCATCTGGACAAACAATACTACCGTATCAGAGTTTTTATGAGCCATTATGAGTCATCAGCATGTTCCTTGTCTTTAAAAATACTGTAGAATATATCAGGTTTGCATTACAGTGTGCATTTCAAGCTCTAAAAAAGGTGATTTGTGTTGTGTGAAGGTCATTAGTGAAGTGAAAAAATATGGGAAAACAGTTAGGAGAAGGTACACACAGCAGGGACTGGGGATTAGCCTTGATGTACAGACAGAGTATGTCCCAAAGAATGCTGTGAAGAGACACGGAAAACCCACTGGATCTATTATCTTGTCTGTTTGCTTCTTTTTCAGTCACAATACGGCAAACCTTTCTCAGATTTTTCATCTGATGTTTTAATAAATCCACAAAACTGCTTTGAATTAGAATGTAGATTGGAATAATCCTGGCAGGAGGGATGCCACCATGGGAAACGCCTTTACTTTTTCTCTGTAATGCCTGAAATCACTGACCTACTATAACTGGCCCAGTATGTGAATAACAAAAGACAACAGAGGAATATAAAGTTTTAAACCCAAGTGATCATGTGATCCTGTCACAGTAGTAGAAGTAGAATGAGATTGTGATGTCCTGACCTGTAGCAGATCCCACTATATCCCTGGAGGGGGACTCGGACATGGCGTCGGCCAGTCTCTCTCGGAGGCCTTCGTCGCTGGTGTCTGCTGACCCGCTGTTGTGCCGCGGGACACCAAAACTCTCTGGCCAGCTACCGCATACTTCTAAAAGGGTCACACCACGACCATCAAACGGCCCTGTAGTCACAGAAACACAAACAAGGTTAGACTAGTTAGATACAGGTGTTGCACTAATGAAACAATTATTGATAGCAAATTAATAAACAGAATTATTTGTGTTAGATGACTGTGTAAAGCTACCTGCCGGTACAGATTTCCATTATAACACCGTACCTCTTTAACAGATATCCTGAATAATAATGTACAGTATGTGTTTATGAAAACATCCAAATAAAGCATGTATACAACATGGGATTAATGTAGGGCTGCCATCCACATTTATAATGCTATACCATGATTTTCTGGACTGTACACCGAGCATGTATTTCTACTGCTGCATCATGTAAAAGCAGAAAATATAAAATAAATCAATTTGTAGTAAAAGTATATAGTACAGAGACTCTGTAATGACACTTACGTAACATTAAAAGTCCTAAATTGGTGGCAGAAGAGAAAATGTTACAGCTGGTTAAAAAAGATGTGTTGTTTTTATATAGCTCTCTTGAGAATAGAAAAGAAAAAGATAGTGTAATGACATACAGTAGACTTTTGCAGTTCTTTTGCACAACAAAGTGAGATTTCACTGCGAAATGCGGTTTTAGACTCTAGTTAAAAAGTCACATCCTAACCTTTTTAAAGCAGCTGACTGATAAACTGACAAATAATTTTTTTTAAAGCATTGAACTTTCCTATTTTCTCATCATCGAGACATGAAATAACAAATTACTATACAGTACACTATATATATTTTTGAAAACATCATTATGAGTATTTTTGTGACAACTTGTATCTTTGCCCACTTTTATTATTTCACACATTACTTTTTTAAAGCACCCCATCTGTTTTCCAGAATGAAATACATCACACATGTACTTTACTGCTCTATGACTGGAAACAAATTTACTACGTACTAGTTCAACAAGTCCAACTGATCAGCTGATTCACAGTCACAAGCTCAAAAACCTAACAAACAACTTGTAAGCACAACACAATCTTCATGCCTGTCAATCCAAATCCACGCAGACCTCCACTGCACCTTAATCTTTTCTCCTTTCTGTCTGCCGTAATTTCTGCAATCAGAGAGATCTTGTGCTCTTGGAGCCAGAAAGTCTGCAACCTGTTTCAGTGTGTGTGTGTGTGTGTGTGTGTGTGTGTGTGTGTGTGTGTGTAACAAGCCAAGCAGGCATGAAAGCAGGCATGCAGACACTTAAACAAGTGGTTTATTCTATTAGTGTGTTCATTTGACTTGGTCACTCTGCCTGCCAGCACTACAAGGTGATAAAGCCTGAAAGGGATGATTTAGCAGAGAGGTTAGTGAAGAGCTCCTGTGACTCAGCAGCCTTAACAACTATTCAAACACATGACCTCATGGACTCGGTTTCACGTTATCATCATTATCAACTAGTTCAGTTCTGCAAAGCATAACAGCATCTTTACCCTTGTTAACACCCAGGAAATGTGTGACAGGAATCAGTATTTGGTCAGCTACCCTGAACTAATAACTTCATCTTGCAAAAAGTTGTGAAATGAATTTAAAAATAGATCAACAAACTACGTAGCTAGTAGCCTTCAAAGGGTAAAGGGCAAAACCTATAACTTCATGCAAAATGTACCATAATTATAAGACTTTAAACAAGCTGCATTCTGATAAGAAAAGATGTTCATCTCTGAGATAGCTGAGTGCAAAAAAGACGCCTGACACTAATGTCATTCAAACCTGCCTGAATAGCTGGAACCTATGTTAATGAAAATTTCAGTAAACAGTATTATAAAAATACTAGAGGAGCATGAAAGCTGGCTTGTGATAGTGGAGTGCTCTCATTCTTTAAAAATCAGTTTTTGCAGTTTTTTGTAGTTTTCATCATATGTGCTGAAATGCCTATAACTCTAGAAAGTTTGACACAAAAATAGCATGAATTTTGCTTAGGTACAACACTCTATGGGGATTTTTGTGTCAGTGTATAATTAATGCAAATTGTTTTATTATTTATTATTATTATTTTATTATGTTTTATTATTAGGTCCTTGAAACAGAGCAGACCACAAACCCAGAAGGTGCACAATTCCCTATCATATTTTTTTCTAAAACAATATGTCTTGGAAATGTCTAATTTTTAAACTGTTCTTTATCTTGTATGATTTAAACATTTTTGTTTGAGAGGTACAATATAGATAAAGTTGAATGAGGAATTTATTATATTTACATATACAATTAAGATGCACTTTGCAAAAAGTGTTCATGTGTTTCACACCTGATTCAAAATGCCAATAATTTTTAGAGTTTCCTCAGCTCCATGATCAGTTTGACAACTAATGACTTTTGGCAAGAAATGGCATGATTTTGTACTACAATTACAAAAATCCTTAAATTCTGAACATTTAAGATGACATTTTCAAGTTCATGCAAAATCGTGTCTACCTATTCTGCCATCTGTGCATCTGTTTGCAAACAGTGTGTATGAAATTATTGCAGCATTTGGCACTCAATGAAAACCACACATCTCACATTTGTGGTATCTGTTAGTCAGTGGAAGAAGTTTGTCAAATCAGTGTGGCACATGTACTGTATATGGAATGTGTGCAGTGCACAACTTCTGTGACTGGCACATCAGAAACTGTCTTATTTGAGTGCTTAATTTGTGACACAACTTGCTTTTCTCACTGAAATGATGCAAAAAACACATTTAAATCCTTGAACATGTTTAACATAATTTGGAAGGACACATGCAGTATTCATGCTTATTGTAGACGCCCACACTTTGTTTCTCTCTCTTTCTGTCTGTCTCAGACAAGTGGACACGCACACATGCAGGAATGTTTCTCTAGTGGTCTTGTGGGTATCAGCAAAACTCGAGTGAGAAGGCAGACAGGATGACATCAAAGGAAAAAGTGAAGTACAGGACAGAAGAGATCCTCTTTTCCTGGAAAGGAAAGTATCCCTGTGCATAATTCCTGTGTGTGTGTGTGTGTGTGTGTGTGTGTGTGTATGTGCATTGTAAGCACAGAAGACATGGGTGGACAGACGGCTGGTGGATATATAGGTCAAGTCTAGTTATCTAGACAAATATGTTGAAGTCCTCACTTTTATGTTAGACTGAGAATACAGCTGATATATTCCTTTAACATCGTTCTAATGTGGTACATGAATTTCTGGCTACTCTAACAGATTCTGATCACATTAAAAATGCAAAATCCACCTGTGACTGTGCACAAACCCACACAGACTTGTGTTGTTAGCTTTGAAAATGTAGATTTAATGAAATCTTAAAATACATAGACACGCAAAACCTCTGCAAATGGTCAGCTGGAGGTTTTAGTGAGCTGTACCTTTAAAGGCAATGAGCCACACTTCCCTCACTAACCCTAAGCTGTCTTGTCCAGATGGACCTTTACAGCTACAAAATTCAATTCAGTCTTTACACAGACACACACATCCAAGTTATCCAGCATTAAATCAAGCAATGTGCAGGATGTAATAACATCATATCACCTCAAAGGCTAAATACAGGTTTATTTTTTTACACACATACTTACCCAAAAGGCCCTTATGGCCCTCTTTGATAAAAGGTCTATTGGCATTTAAGGGGAATCCTTTGAAAAATCAATCTAACAAACACAGGCTGTCTCTGAAGTGCAGCAAAGTTATCAGGAAGCTACACCACTGAGTGTGTTTGTGTGCTTTTGGAGGTCGGTCAGTGTTATCACAGCAGGGAGCATGGAGACCCGTGCAGCCTCTCACCCCAGCATTAGCACCTGTCACTGGGCTGCAGCGGAGCTGAGAATGGCCAGGCCTCAGTGTATGGACACACATACACAGTAGTCTGCTTCCTGATAGCCAGTGAGCCAGGCAGATCAAAGGTTTTGACTGCGGTGGCTTTTCTGGATGATAAGAGCTTGGCAGAAGGTTAGCAGAAGCTTTAGGTTTATCAGGCCAGGCTTTGACCTATATGGGTATTTGAAGGCCGATACCGATAGCTTTACACAGAAACTACTGATCACTGATGGCTCCTATTGATGGTCTACGGCATTTGTTTCAAAAAAGTATTTACATTTAGACAGCTGCTGAAATGGTATTTAATTTATAACATTAAAGACTCAGACCTGACTGAAACATCAGCATCACAAATATTCAGTGTGGCCTGGAAATGGATGTACAACTATTTTCAATTTCTGCTTTCATTACTAACTTACCTTGGAAAACCATAAGCAGATAATGACTGCAAATAACCAAATGTCATGTCACGGCTACTAATCCAAACCCTGCATAATTTACTCACCAAAAAACATCAAGTAGAATAATCTTCTATCTAGATTACTCTTGTCTGACTTGTTTTCCATCTACATTAGGTTAGATTAAATGAAAACTAAAGTAAAAATCACTGAGTTAGAACCAATGGGACATTTTTCCAGTGCTTTTGTTTTGCATATAACTGTAGTGTATATTTTTGACCTCTCTTCTTATCGGCTGTTAATTATTTACACATTAGTTATATTGTATAAGACAAGTTTATTTTCATCTGTAAAATCTCAAACTGAGGAGTTTTTAATCTATTTTCTCATATTGTAATGTTAGCGTGTTCTTTTGTTGAAAGCTCCAGGGATGAGTCTGGATTCAGATCGGTCTCAAAGTTGACAAAGTTTATT
>JAPTMW010000006.1:4359773-4370567 GCA_029822955.1 Ostorhinchus angustatus
GATCATAACTTTGGTTATGTTTGTTCAAATGATATTCTCTGGAAAAAAAAAAGTCTATCTATCAGGAAGTCTGAAACATGAAAAGCAGAAAAATCTAAGTGACCACCACATATAGTTGGTGCACTGCTACATCCTCATTATGGTCTTAATATGACTAGTGTTGCTTGGTTGGCCTAAAATTGGATTCCACTTACTCTGAGCAGTGTTTAAATAAATATAAATTCACACTATTAACAAGGCTTATGCTGTTGGGGGCCAACAGCAAAGGTATATGCCTGAAATCCCCCCATTCCTCTGTTATATAATAAAGCTAATAAATGACACAATGTACAAAAGATAACAACTTAATTGTTATTCAGAAAGCAGACTGTGGATAGATTTAATACGAAATGTGACATTGTAAAGAAATACCCATAGCTGTTCCTTTGATAGTTTCAGAACATTATCAAACATCCCCCAACCTGCATCCCCAAACCATTTGGAAAAACACACCACCTGGTGTCAAAATATGACATCATATAAACTAAAGGTAGTGGCATGAAGAAAGTTAATTGTTAGACAATCAATATGAACTCAGTTTAAGCTACATTGACCTAACAGCGGCACAATAATGGTCAGAGAACCAATTTTTCACCACAAAACTACACCTAGTGAATGAAAATGATGCTGTATGAACTATGGATGGTAGACAGAAAATACACATTTGTAAGATGATCAATATGAACCAAATTTTATCTCAATCTACCTATTATTGCTTGATTTATGTCCAAAAAACTGATTTACTAAAGCGCCCCCATTTGGATGACTTATAATTCTCATAGAGAAGCTGAAATCGATACAGTTCTTCCACTAGTGGAAGTGTTGAGGAAGCTACGTTTTTGTAAAACTACAAGTAGTTCATCATGGCAGTAGTTCAAACTACATTTCTACACCTGGTGAAATGTGGTTTGTAAAACTACAGCTAGCAAAAGTAGTTTTAGCAACTACTTTTTTCTATTTTTAAATTGAGATTATACATGTAGTGTATATATGAAACAAAACATGGCCATCGTTAGGGTGGCACATTGCTATCAGGGGTGGCACTGGCAGGAGGGTTGTCCGTGATGGTGACAACCACACGATGTTAGGATGATCGCACATCTGCAAAGCATTTCAATGCTGCCAGGGCAAGCCAATCAGAGGCAGCGTTGGCTGTGATGTCATGACATGATCATGGCTTCAAAGCAATTCATGAGGAAAGAAAAAGGGACGCTCTTACATTCAATGGTGAAATACAAATTATACTACAAAAAATAAATTTGAAAAGCCCCTTCATTTTTCTGTTGTTGCCCAAAATTGTAGTTTGTAAATTGAGTAGTTAATCTACAAAAAATTACACAAGAAGTACTTGAACAACTTGACGTAGCACAAAATATGAATGTGTTTAACTACCAGCAAGTTACAGTAAAATGTAGTTTAGAAGCTGTTGATTACATATTTAATCCCCTTGGCATCTCTGAAAATGGCTGTAATGAGCTACCTATGAAAAAAAGATGGACCATATTCTTCATTCCTCTGACTTCACTTGAATAAAACACACACGCACGCACACACACACACACGCTGAAGCCTTAACTAAATACTCAAAACACTATTATTTTTTTTTAAATTAGTAGTTTTGGTAACAATAAAGTCAGAGAATTTATGACATGATATGAAACAGAATATCAAGTCTGAAGTTGAGTTTATGCTTTGTTCATATTCCCTAGCACATCCCTTCTATCTTGTTTTGCCCCAACTGCCATTTAGGGTGAAACATGATGTGACAAAGTTAATAACATGATAATATTTAATGGTAAACAATGATAGGATGATGAGGACTTCTTTGTATTAGACAGGCATTGTGGTTAGATAAAGGGTTGTCTCTAGGTACATTTTAAGCCTCAGTTCATCCTCCCTGGTTTTCTGGGGCAGGTGTAAAGTACATTTAAAAAATAATATTTAAGTTTACAACCAAATGACATTATTCCATAACTGATACTTATCATTTGTGAAAGCAAGATTTTATATATATATATCTCATCATGATACTGACAAACTGCCTTAAGTGACCAGGGAATAAATGACAACTACAAGTGATGGGACTGGGAGCATTTACACTAGCATTCATAATCATAGTAGAATACATTATAGAAAATTCTCACAGTTTTTCCATTTACTACACGTTAAATATAGGCTGTATGTAGGCAGGTAAAGATAATATACAGGTGGTTACTGGGTACTTACAAAAGTCGAATGGATTTTTAAGTAGTTTTTAAGACTGAACCTGTGCTTGTGCCGCATTGCCATCTTGTTTAGTAATCACAACATTAAGACATGCTTAAAGCTACACAAAAAAGTGGCACATTCTCATCAACTGAATTGAAAACAATCCTCTCCTGACACTACCATTTGTCCATTCACTGGCCTAAAATGCTGAGCGACCCTAATGCAGGGTCAGTTTTTTTTCAAGACCCTGCTGTCCTCCTAGGTCAGCGCTGCACTGTCCTGGAGAGAGGCCAACGCTTGCATGAATAAGTAAAGACCGTTGGGGGACCAAAGTCCGTTGGCTGACGTTTCCACCCCACTGAGTTTTAACACATTAGGAAGCCCCACTGCCAGTAATAAGCCAGAGACACAGGGATGTGGAAGGGGTGGGGGTTGGAGGGTGTTGAGCAGTGGAGAGAGTGTACACTGCACACTGGACTGTGTCACTCTCAACCTGTTATTGTTGGGCAAATGTTGTTCATGTCTCATGTGAAAAGGATGGTACTCCTGATTGATAAATAATTACAGTGCACTGGTCGAAGAACATTCAACTCCATGTTTCCTCCATTCTTTTCCTAATTAATATTACATATTAACAAGGCATTTGACTGGCTTCATCATGGAAAATTGTTAGAGAAATTATCAAAATGGGGTGTCCGGGCTACCTCATCTCATCTACTGGTATTCCTTCCAGACCATGCAGGTGAAATGGGGTGACTATATCTCAGACTCCTTTAGGGTCAGTAAAGGGACCCATCAGGGTGGCATTTCGTCCCCGCTGTTATATAACATCTACATTGACAATTTGTGTGTACAGTTTAAGGATTGTAAAAGTGGATGTCTTGATGGGGAGTATCTGTGTAACCATCTGCTCTTTGCAGATGACTTGGTCTTGTGTCCGAACAGTACAGGCCTGCAGCACCTTTTAAATGTCTGCTCTCAGTACGACTGTGAATATGACATCAAATACAATGCTGTTAAGAGTTACATCATGACTGTTAAAACAAAAGATGATCTAAAACTGTCTTTTCTGGATTTTTACTTGTGTGGAAATGTTATCAATGTCCCTGATGAAATCACAAATCTTGGATGTTACAAGTGACCTCACCAATGACAGAGACATTTACCAGCAGCAATGTAAACTGTATGGGCAGGTAAACATGCTGGCCTGTGGGTTCCATACGTGCTCTGCTAATGTAAAAACTGCACTTTTCAGAAGCTTCTGCTCTCCTCTGTATAGTAGTGCACTTGTGGCACAGCTACAATAAGAGATCCATGCACAAACTGGCGGTTGCTTATAATGACTCGATGAGGATACTGCTGAGGGTCCTCAGACATTATAGTGCCAGTCAGATGTTTGTAGATTGTGGTGTTCAATGCTGTGCGGCTGCTATACAGCATTTTATTTATTCACTCATTCAAAATTATCAAACTCAATTGTACAAGCCCTGGTCTGTCCCAAGATTAGTTCTGTAAGGTTTACATCTAAAACATGGTCTCACTAGTGATGCAAATTATGGATTTATTGTACCTTTTTTTGTTTTATCTTATCCTCTGGACCAAGTTTTTGTGTCCTTAATAAAGCTTGAATGAATATTCGTTGACTGTAAGCCATATTGAGTCTTTACCAATTTCTTTACTGTCTACTGAGGAAGATTAAAAAAATACATTGAATTGTCTCTTAGAAATTTCAGTCATATGTGAGCATTTTTCTGGTTAGCTTAAGACACTGACTACACTGCATAAAGTACAGGGAAAGAGACAAAGGCTTATGTTAAAATTAATAAATTCTGCAAATTACAAAGTATCTCACAATGTACAGTCAGATTCATATGTATTTAGACACTGGCACAAACAGTGGATGAATGAAGCAATCGAGATGTGAAGTATGGATTTGACTTGGCTAGATGTTGTACAATCACCAACAAAATAATTCTGCGATCACTGTAGGTGTAAAATGTTGTCTTTTAGGACTCTTAGTGCTGCTGAGCTCAAATGGCCATGATTTTTTTTTTTTAATGAATGAACCAAATTGTTGATCTTCTGATAGTTTTATTTTGGTATTCCAGTCGGATGACATCCTCCTTCACTTGCATTGACACTGCTTACGATCTCATATTGAGAATTCCAGTGAACAGCAACCAAATACAAATTCAACATTCAGAGTAAGCTAATCAGCTTTCAAATCAACTGTGGCAGCAAAATTACAAAATCTATGTCACTGTCTAAAAACACATGGGCCTGACTGTAATATTTAGGCCAAACTATAGCCATAATATCAACTCCAACCGGGGCAAATGCCTCAGTTTCATATATTTGCCATTCACTCCCAACCACCCCATCCAAATAGATGAAATGTAGCATAACAGGACCTCCTTCAATAACATTATGTTACGATTATACACACCTCTATTGTCTGCAGAAACATAGGAATAATTTAACTCTGAAAGACTGAGATGATAATGACAATCTTTGGCAGTTGGGGAAGTAGTATAATGTTGTTATAATACCTAGTCTAAACTAGAATGTAACTATAATGGTTACTGCTCATTTTTAAAGACACATTAGTAGTTTCCGATGAAGCCAACGAATAATCTTTTTGACAAGCACTCAGATACATCATTCTTGAAAAAATGGATGTTCTCAAATCAGTAAAACCTTCATAGAGAGGTTTTGCAAGTTAATAAATGGGTATCTGTCATGTTCGTAGCTTACTGGAAGTGGCCTCAACTGGCTCTAACCTGCCTTGGTGAAAAAAAAAAAAATATGGACAGTCATTCTGTAATTAAAATAGAGGCTCAGGTCGTTTCAATTCACTGGGTGCTTTCAGAGGATTCATCAGGCTCTGACCAAGGGAGTTCATACTGTAACCAAGGTTGTGTGTGTTATTCTTCAGAGAAAGAATGTGTGTGTGTTTTCTCCTCTTCTCAGCCCCAGTGCCCCTGTGCCCTGGCCTCTCATCTTCCCCCACTGTGTGCGAGTTTATTCACAGGAAATGCAGGGGAGCCTCACGGGTGGCTGGGCTGATGCGAAGCGACGTGGCGTCTCCAGCGAGCCGGGAACTTAGCATGTCAGGCAGGTCAGCACGGGGCAAGCAGACAGTCGATAAAATATTCAATACAGCACTCCCAGTTCATGGATCTAATACCTCAGAAAAACCCCCTCCCTCCAAAATCTAAAGGAAAAAAAAAATCATCATATCTCCAACCTGGTCTCTTCACACCAGCTGGTTTGGTGGGTTTATCAAAGTAAATGCGCAAAAGTGTCTTGTCAATGTAACTTGGAAATGTAACTGGTGACAAAACTGGAGTGGATTCATCTTTGCAGGATGTCTTATGGACTTCCAACCACTCCCTTCTTTTATTCCTGGGAGGGAATGCTTATTCTGGATGGGTTCAAGAGTACATTGTGACCTTTTCCAGCGTAGGCACTAGTACCATCTCAAAGTAGCTGGGTCTTTTTGCCCTCCCTAACTTGTTTCTTGTTTGGCACCACTTTTATTTTCTGTGCTCTGCATCTTTCTGGAGCCCTGGGAGGAAGAAGAAAACATACGGCAGAGTTTGACAGTGCAGCAAGAGGAGTCTGGAAGGGCTTGCTATGGAATGCCTTGTGTCACTTTAGCGCAATGGGCGCTAATCCCAATTAGCATCACTCAACTGCAGTGAGTGCGCATCACATCGACTCAGCCTCTGCTTAGACAGGCGCCCTCCGTGGACTGGGCGGATACAGTGAAACACCAGCTGCTATCGGCCTGTTTTGCTGATTAACCCAGACACTAAGATGTCGTTGCTGTGTCTTTTGACTCCCGAGCCGCCTCCTCCTCCCATTGTTGTCTTCGGGTAGCTTCCGTCTACTTACATTTTTAACAAGCGTCTCCTCTGTCTCCATCTCTTTTATTGTGTCGTCTGAGTGCGTGGTATTTTATTACTTACACTGCATAGATTGGTTGAGTACACTGGATCAGTGTTACCCACTCAAACGGTTTTCCTTTCTCTCACTGAATAATTAATGGAAATGGATGGTTAAGGACAAAGGCAGTGAAGACTCCATTAAGGGGCGAGATGTTGAGAGGTGCTGACTTCATCATTGGAGTTGTTAGCGCCAGAGGTAGTGATCAGATTCAGATCGTATTCTACAACAGACCTAAGAGCAAGGTTACTAAACAAATACTGCACATTTGTCAAAGGCAGTCCGAGATGCTGAAAGCTGCTGTTGTGTTGAATTTTGTCATGCAGAGATTCCTCGCATATATGCTTTCATTGGACACCTGGATGGGTTTTGAAAATACTAAAAACGCAGTGTTTGGACTAACAAGGTAATGTGGGCAAAGTGAGTGGGTGAGAACACAGTTTTTATGAAGTACAATTGGGAGCTAACCTAAGTGATAAAAATAGCTGGATCTGGCTGTAAGGGGTTTTGTTTTTGCTTTTCCAAAGGCACGTCATAATACATCCCAGAGTTTCAGGGCCCTGCAGCTTTCAGATACCTATAAATAAATGCTTTCCTGAGCTTTACTCTCTCTCTCTCTCACTTGCAGACACATACTCATGCAGGGGCTGGAGCCGAGTAAATAGCCCCCTTCTGATGAAAAACATTCCAACACTACCAACACCGTGAAAGGGGAGTGGATGGTGGATGGGGTGGTGGTGGCAAGGCTTTTAAAATGGACTCAACTGCCTGTTTTCCCCAAGAACCATTTTCACTGCCACCATTTTCACTGAGAAAGAAGCCCTCAGCGCTCTCCAAGGGTTTACTGTGCATAGTTGCAGACAGGGATGAGCTAAGTCTCTTCTTGAGCACTGCATGTTCCAGACTGGAGGAGAAATTTAACCCCTCCCACCTCTTACTTTTTTGCTTTCAAAGAGAAGTCTTCTCCAAAAAGATGTCTTAATGCTTGAGTTGTGAATATGATATGATGATCTTTTTCAGTACAGTCTTATCAAACAGAGGAACTTCAATTTTTTGACAAAAATTAAACTAAAAATACAATGTTGGCTCCAAAAATATATATTCATTGCTTTCAAGTAGCAACAATCAGATCCAAGGGCCATAGAGTGTGATTCCTTTTTTGAGCATTTTAATATTTTTGGAAGAAAAACTGTAACTCTACTGATAGATCTTGACGTCAAAGATCCTCATTAAGGGTTGTGTTAATAGTTGCTTCTACTCTGGGAATAATTTTTTTATCACCAAATACTGAAGAGGGTCATCATGAAATGTAAATCTAAACAGGATATGTGCATGGTCAAGAGAAAGGATCCTCAAAGATACATTGCACACATCCCTTTCTGTTGCTTTTATGGAGTCAGTAAAAGTTTAACTTTTCAAAAACAATGAATATAGACCTTGTCAGTGTGAATAAAATGACTTACTTCAAACTAACCAGACTTATTCCTTCCGAATCATTACTTAGGAAAGAAAAACTTTACACAAAAGCTACATAAGAAGTCAGGGTAAAGTAAACGTAATCCATTGCCGTCACTCTTGGAAGTTATGGGAAGAGAGACTGGTGTTGCTGACTTCAGGAATGCTGCTGGTTCAGAGTTGTAAACGGAGTTGGCCTTCTCCAACAATGGGGCATATTTTGCAAGATGCTGGGAGTCGATAGCAGGCGTCCGCCGTGACAAAGGGCCACTTCTCCGGCTCCGTGAGAAAGGCATGTTAGTTCAGCTCTTTGATACAGGACACTGTTTCTCTGACCGCCATTCATTACCATGTATAACAGACAACTCAATGGACATTGCGCATTAGGCATAACTTGGCCCTCCTACGCGCTCTCAGAGGCTGTATTATGGAGGCCTGAGATCCAGGCTCAACTAAACACTCCTAGGTGTCCCATAAAATGAACTTAGAGTGTAAAACTGGGCCTTGGATAAGAAAAAGGGTTATGTTCTGTCTTTTTCTGTCTCGATTTTACTCAGTAGTTGAGACATGAGCTGCCTTGAAGCCCAGGGCTTTGGCTGAGCATCGGAAGAATAACATGGCAGAGACATCCACATTTGTTTCCACTTATGTTACATGATCTTTAAGAGCCTAATTTGAACAAATCCCTTGCTTCGACCGCACACTGTACTTTCTGAGAGGGCTCTTAACATATGTACACTGGGTGTTAATGTCATGCTCAAAGTAAACAGCAGAATGGTCAGAGTTGGGTAGAGTGTGTCCTATTTTTGGACTGAAATACGTGTAGTCTTTTATTAAGAAACCAAATGAAATGAAGCAACAGCAACAAAGGCTGCCTGGACCCTGTCATTTCTAGGCCACTATAAGATTTCTGTAATGCAGTGTCTGAATAATCTCTCTTAAGTTCTCAAGACTGACATTACTAAAAAAGCAAAAGCATAGCGAATGTTAAGTGAGAAAAAGCAGGATGAGGACATTCAATGTTTAAAACCATCAGAAGAGAGATCATGTGGATCTAATTACAGTCATTTCAAGCCCATCTTGACAATTAACACATATACATTTATACTAATTCTAGTGTTCAAAAAATGAAACAAAAGCTGACCGTCCTATCAGGAGAAAAAACAGTGCCAAGCACTTAAATGTTAGGGTAAAAGGTTAAAAATGTGATTTCAAGCACACAAAACACTCACAATAGAGGAAAAATTTGAGTAAAAACCAGAATTTGCTAATCCCAGGGGAATGCACCACCTGAAACAGACATGGGGGAGTTTCTTTCTAAATCACCAGAGAACCACAGGTTATACTACTCCCATGAAAAAAGGGTCATAGCCCGTGGTGGCTGGTGAAATAGTTTTTTTGGTGGGCTGAATTCAGTTTTCGGATGCACTATTACCATATATATGCCAAAGCACATGCACCACCATTCTAAAACAATTTAAATTAGAATAAAAAAGCATTAAATGTGTTTTCATTCATTTATTTATAAATTTCACCTGACTATCCTTCAAATATGCAAATTTTTCGATAACTGTTGTTAAAGTCCGACATGTCCCTGACAACTGTCTTTTCCACTGATAAATCCACTGCCATTGCATTTAGACCAGGGGTGAAGGTAGTGCAGGAAGATCGTATGGCATAAAAAACATAGAAAATTAACAGCTGAAATATGTTATCGCTCTTGCTGAGAATCAAATCCTGGCCTCCCGCATCAAAGCCAATAGTGTTACCCACTGGGCTGTCCTGCCGTTAGCATGCTTTACAGTTGTATTACTGTACCTACAGACCTATTCACTGAGTCCATTTCTGAGGAAGGTCTTGATTCTTTTCGGGATGTGACGTTTACTCCTGTGGGCAGTGTTTGAGCGCAAATTTTTGCACCCTGAGGCTCTCCTATCGCTTGTATTGAGGGAGGTCTACTGTGCATGAGCCGTTTATAACAGGAGTGTTTTATGGTAAACGGAGAGCCTTGGGCACAGATTCTTGTGGCTCAAACAGGAAACTTGTGACTTGACTGTTCACAAAATATCCAAAAGCATTCTTAAACTACACTTGAATGTAGATTATACATGGAACTCAAAGGCTGTGTCATGTGTAGCTCGTTTATTTAAATATTTATGTTTTTTGTAAAGTCATTTTATGTGATTCCTATTGTCTTCTTCTTCATGTGAGACAGGTGGGGTGGCACCCTAGTGCCATCTATTGACAAACCACCACTAGTTATAGCTAAAATGGTTATTGTAGTTAATAAAGGGATGACAATTAAGTGTGAAAAACATTTTCTTAGAGGAGTCAAAGCATCCCTATAGGGCTTGTCTGTGTTTGTTTGCTCTGTTTAGAACATATATTCACTTGGACTCAAAATATTGAAGTTAGGCACCAAAGGTCGAAGGTCAAGGTCACAGGATAGTGGATGTATCTGAATAAACTCACAGATTTTGATTCATTGACATAAAAGTAAAAAATGAAGCTTGGCAAAAACATGAACAGAAACTATATTGTGCGTTTATAAGACTAGAGAGACAAAGCTAAAGGGAAGCCCTTCATAGCTGATGGATATGAAATGTAACTTTCCAATAATATCTGACTTATGCCACCAGGTGGAAATTCTGTCACATGTCAAAAAATTGTGATTTGGAATTACCTTGGCTGTTACAAAATACATTTTCTTCTGCTTTTTTCAAGTTGTGAACAAAACCAAAAAAAAACAAAAAACCCAGAAAACTATGAATAAAGTTTAATACAAAATAAATGGAAAACAAAACATAAAAAATGAAAAAACAAAAAAATCAATAAATAAATTCTAAGCTACTATGCTCTTGTCTTCGGAGCCATGATAGAGGATTTTTTTTTTCTTGGCCAGTAAATATCTCTGTTAAATTTTTTGACGATATTTTTAACATCCAAGGAGGCACGTTATCAAAACCAATGTGTGAACCAACTGGGGTGGTATGAGGGTGGGGAAAGGGTTCTGAAGCTGTAAGAGTTGTAAGAGACTGAGGTTAAAGCAGGCTGCTCAAGGCTGTTCCACCACTTGAAGACTGCACACTGAGAAAACTCTGTTCAGCTCACTTTGCTCTGCACTCGCTGTGTGGTTGCACCTCC
>JAPTMW010000006.1:4484737-4495816 GCA_029822955.1 Ostorhinchus angustatus
TCACTGTTCACATTTCATTATCTTTACCTAGTAGAAGCTCGTCTCTCACCTCAGCCTGGCTCTCGGCTCACAGTCGCTCTACTCTGGCTGCAGATGCCAACATCTCTGACAGGAGTGAGAGTTCACGCTGTCTTAATTTCTCTCTGTCTGTGTTCAGACACACATGTATGAATATGAACATTTAGATGTATGTGTTCTGTCACAGCTGTGCAAATTAGGCCACAGCACGAGAAAGGAGGATTGTCATTTTGTATGTGTGTTTATGTGTGTGTGTATCTTGCTAGTTAACACCATCAATGTCACGTCCAGCCACAGAGCTGAACAGCTGCCAATGTGCTCTCTTTGCAGCGGGATGGAGGGTCCAGATGTTACTATCCACGGTCAGCCTCCCACTCTCACTGGACAGTTGACATGCTGCCTTAGCCTCCCTTGTGCTTACAGCCATCTCTGCACTGGTTACTAAGACGCCACCTGATAAATGAAGTTGACTGAAAGCATGTTTCCCTTGCACTTCCATCCAGCTGTTTTATGTGTGTTTTAAATTTGCATGTCAGGGAAAATATGAATGGAAATGCTAATATGTAAAAAAACAAAACAAACTCAACACAATGCAGAAAACATTACTTGAATAAATAAAAGAAACAGATGTCATTTCAAAGATAATTTTGCCATGCAGGTAGTAACAAAGTAGTGACAAAATGGAACCTTGTCTGAAGAGGTGAAGAAAAAAGGTTCTGATAAACCATTTGCTTTGAAGAGCAAGAAGTGGAGTTTGAAATAACACTATGAACAGAACTCTGGCTCAAAGACTTGTAGTTATGTTCATAAGCTTCTCGTGTTATTGTATGTATGCCTTTAAAAAAAACAACAACACAATATTACCACGGCAGAGGACAGGATTTTCTTTTAGGGAACCTGTGAGAATTCTGGTTCTATGTATTTGAAAGGGAGCCCAACTACAGTGTAAGCTCAGCTAAAAGCAATCCTAAGTACTGTCATCAATGTCTTTTCTCATGGTAATTTAAGATCATCAAGATTGTTTAGCTGCATCTGTGTCTCTAATAAGGTCATATGATATCTTTGGGACAATCTGTATTACAGATGTTCCTCTGAGTTCAGCTCTCATATCATCCACTGTCCTTTATTGCTACTTGTCTTATTTATCTTTAAACTATGTTTGAAGTCTGTCTGTAAGCCTGTTTCATTCCTGCCTGTTCTCTTTCACTGTCAGATAGTTGTGTTAGTGGTTGCTTTCTTTTTTTTTATCCTGACTTAATGTCACTTATCGTTTTAAACACTGATGTACAGCTGAAAAATCCATGAACTTTCTTCCTAAGCAAATAGATGCATGTAGCTAATGTTTTACACTTTGGGAAAGGATAGAATATTAAGCTATAGCTGAAAAACAAACTATCTAGATTTGCTGACAATTGCCCATAGTGTAGCTGTTCATGTTGTGGGACAGCCGGGAATCCTGAACAATCTGATCATCCATCAACTGCTGTGATCTACAGTATGTCACATGCATTCCCATCACAACAAAACTGACAGCTGAGATGCAGAGCCAGGAGGCGGACTCTGTGAGGACAGGGGGTTTTGTTGTCAACTGACAGCCAGCGGAAGAGCAGCTAACGCAGAGAGGCAGCAAATGGCGCGATGCTGCAGTGCAGCTAAAGCCCTGACATGGAGGGTCACAAACCTCACATTTCATTAAGAGATGGCCAATCAATCCTAAATCCCAACCCTGCACCAAAATGCCCACTGATAATCTAATGAAGGCCACTGATATGATATAATGAAATCCATGAGGCAGTACTTAGCATTTAATTCAATCTGTCCTATATGTATTTAGCATTTCTCAAACCACAAACATATTGGATTTGATATATTAGCCGTCTCATTTAAAATAGGTCTTTTTACCTTACATTGATATGTTTATTTGTATGTTATGCAAATGTTCCTTCAAATATCATATTTGCTATGTGTTAAAGTAGGCCATACTAGTTCATCTCCAACCACTGACAGATAAAAAGTCAGCTTGGTGCAATGGATAGTTTTGCTTCTGGCAAACTATCATAGCAGATATGAACCATGGCTTCTGCAAGCTAAGTGAGGTGCATTTTACCCAATCAATTATGCATGCAGTGGAATTATTAATGCTGAAAATGTAGTGGGTTACCTGCCGACACCAGAGATGAGTGTGACGGGGGTTAACCAAGCTGAAAAGACCAGGTTGTGTATAGGATTTTTTTTTGTAAAATGTCTTTTGAAAATAGGGTACAAGCCTCGGTCCAAATGTGGATGTTGTTTGACATTAGAAGAAAGAAAATGAGTAAGCAATCCTGTTTGAAGGAGGCAAAATCTGCCAACAAATACACCACGATGACCTGTCTACAGTCTGATTAAGACATGACTGACAACTGCAATTACCAATCACAAATCTGATTCTGTCAGAGGCCTCTTGGGCATGACTCTACTGCCCTACTCGGAAAAAGGGGCTTCACCTTTCCATAAACAGCATGAAACATCATGTTCGCCTGTGTTTTGGCACCTGCAGCTTTATGTTGGGTTATGGGTTGTTTACTGAAATTGTAATGGTTTTACTATTAACACTTCAGTGAATGTATACACTGTACATCTGAATAACGTGCCAAAGAAAAAAAAATCAAGAGGTAAATAAAATATATTGCATGGTACCTCATCACATCATATCACATTCTATGAGTGAAATGATGGCGTTTTCAGTATTTTTATTATCTAATATTATAAATAAATATATAATAAATATTTAAAATGCTTCACTTTAGCGCTGGCTATAGAATCCGCTGTCTTTAAGCACAAGTCTGATGTTTTGACCAATGTCACAGCAATATTTTAGTTGGAATCTAGTTTTATGTTGGGGGGGAGACATTTCTTTGATTACTGAATAATTCCTACAATTGAAAACACTGGAGAGTAATTCCTTAAACTGACTAAAAAAATAATGACGGCCTTGTGAATGTATCTTACATACATTAATATAATTTGAACCTGATTAGTTTTGCTCTATTTGACCAGTAGGTGTAACATGGCTGACTGACAGGGAATGGCACAGACTCATTGTGATGTCACTGTACTGGTGGATTATAGGGCTGACCTGAGAAAGCCACTCCTCGTCTTCCTGTCCACTATGGTCAGATGCCAGGCTGTCTGATGACTCGTGACGTGTGATTGGGCCCGGGCTTCCTGGGGGCATTGCTGAAAGAACACACAGACACACAAACAAATAAGTACCTGATGTTGGGTCAAGGGAAATGGCCACCCACCGTAAACCTGGTTTTGTTTGATGTGTGAACCATCACACACCACGTAAAACCAAGAAAGTTTTCCCTCCCAAAGGCTTACTCCCATGGTATTTATAGCGTGTTTCTCTGTAATTGTATACATAATGTTATAAAAACCATGATATAGCCTGCAAAATGAGAGTCGATACATTTCTTTATTTTTTTAATGGTAGCTTGATTCTGTATCTGAGTTGTAAAAATATGAGTTTCAGAATGTGAAGTATGTGCACTTTCCTTGATAACCAGGAAAGCACTCAAATTAAAATGGAAAATCCCAATATTGCCCAGATCATGCAGTCCTAGTTGTTTCTGATGTTTAAAATGTCATTACAAAGCTGAAAAATTTAAAAAAAAAAAAAAAAAAAAAAAAAAAAAATCTGAATGCCAAAAAGTGACTTCACTACTCACCATGTCACAGACAGTATTTTTACAAAGTGCAAAAAGTATCACACAGTGTGAGATTTGACATTAGCATGGATAACTGGAGGGGCATCAGCAACTTAAAATGGATGGAGAGGTATGAGCAGAGCACTGAATCACATTAACTATTAACAATTTACACATCTCAGCCCTGTGAAGGATAATGATAACTGACAACTAGTTTAGAAAAGTGTGCTGGACTCAATTAGGGTTGGACTAATATGGGATATGACAGCCAATATCAAATCATGTGGGCTGAGGACAGTGACAGTATTTATATGATCTAATACAACAGGCTTATATTTGATGGATGAAAACTCAATTGTGGGGTGAGTGCTTCTCGAAGATCAAAGTGAGTGAGAATATAAGAACATGGAAAATTCCTGTGCTTATATTTCACTCAAATGGGCATATGGGTGTGTGCCAGTGCGTGTGAAAAAGGAAGTGTACAGTAAAGTGTGAGAGAAACAGTATGTGTGTGTGTGACAGAGAGATACAGAGACAGATGGGGCTCTTGCAGGCTTGAATAAGCAGGCGTGGAGAATGAGGCTTAATGTGTAGAAACGTCCCTCTCTCTGTCTCCCACCTCAGGGATGGGGTTTGTTTAACACAGCGATGGCTAATAAACTTGTCAAGTTCACATCTGGAGCACAGGAGGCGCTCCTGTCAGTGTCTGCGCACACTTACACATGTGCCAGGTGTTCGTACACGTCTTATAGGGCTATTTCGGTGTTTGACACAACCCCCTCCATCTCAACATGAACCCATCCCTCTGAACTGTGAAGGCTGCATGATTCTTACACTTAATTCTCAAGTCAATATTATATTTTTAAAGATTAGGCTGATGAGCAGTAGTAAACAGACAGCCACCTTGCGTCGGTAATCTGTTTCAAATGTTTTAGAACAGGCTAAATGAGAAAACAGGTTTTTAAAGAACATGTAGATTATCTATTTTAAAATGTGCACGTTTCAGAGAAAAAAAACAGAGGGAGAAAGTGAGAGAGAGAGAGGAGATGGGCTCAGGGCATTTTCACACCTGAAAGTCTAAACTAATGTTCATATTTTATACAGTCTAGAGTTTGGACCATTTAGTTTTATTTCAAAGCTGTAATTATGTGAGCAGGTAAAACAATTGTGTCCTGCAGAAACCATCAGTGTGTGCTGTGTCTCTTGACACTGATTAGCAAAGTGTCCATTTACCGTAAATTTAGCTCATTTTACTCTTCTTCTGTTTGTTTTTCTTCGTGTTTTGTTTATTAGCAATGGTAGGCTCAAATTAGTCTCAGAAAGGGACTCATACCCTGTGGAAGGACACGCCTTCGTCATGGAACAGACCACTCCCATTAGAATCATTCATTTAAACAACATAATCGAGTGAAACAAATATCAATACTCTCAAAGCCTGATGCAAAACTATCTTACAAGAAACTACTTTAATGCATACATTTTCCTTAAAACTCTGTATGTACACATTTGTTATGAAGAACACTCAAAACTGATTTATATAACACTTTACATTTAGTGCTTAAGATAATATTTTTCACAAATGACAGAAGCCGGTAAGTTGTTTCTTTAACACTCAATATATTCCACTTACAATTACCAAAGTCTCAAACTGATGTCTTGATTACTTCTATACAAATAATAATTCTGAACAGAAGCAGAAGACTTGTTTAGAGGAATGTAGTTACTGAGCTGGATCTGTGGAAATTAAAGGGGAAACATTTCTGGGAAGAGCTGCTCCTGTTCCACTATGATTATTGAATCAGGAGGCAGAAATCTCACAGATACAACTGAAATGATCTGCTCTGCTGTACCACCTGACACGAGTGAGATAATATGTTGTAGCTGTAAGTTGGGTGACCTTTTGAGAAGTCACGGATACTATTGAGAGGTAAAGTGAGCTACAGTGAGAGAGAGAGACACTGGAGCTTTCTCATGTCCTGTTAAATTGGAGGAGAGACAAACAAAGCCTGTGTTGTGTTATTTATTAAACAAAAATCACAGCTCCCCTATTTCCTACCCCATCCCTCACTCCCTCTGCTTCTTTCTCTCGCCATCTCTCTTTCTTTCTCTATCTCCTCCTGCTCTCTGACCCTTGGGGCCAATAGCTGTTCCTTAATTAATTATTGATGTTCTGAAGCAGTTGGTGGACTGGCTGGATCAAATTTCGAAACTGAGGGAGGAGGGAGGGAGGGGATGGAGGGGGCCTTTCAATGGCCAGAGTCGCAGCCAGGCTCCGTTATAGAGAGCGAGTGGTCATCCCCATGGGTCAAGCTGAGAGATAGCCCTCTGTGTTGGTGTGTGCAAGTGTGTTATCGCACACGTCAGGAGCCAGACTGACCCTCGCCGTTACAGCTACAAATCTATTGTCTGTGTCTGCCAAGGCAGGCATTCGGATGGACTTCTGCTTTTACAACACTCATTACAGCCTCTTAAGAGACAAAACGTCAAAGCAATTTCACATACAGCACATTTTTTTAAGTGCTAACTGATTGAACCACACTTAAGTAGGGGTCTGTATGCATGGCTTTAGTACAAAGTGCTATTCATGCATTAAAACATAATAATAATAATAATAATAATAATAATAATAATAATAATAATAATAATAATAATAATAATAATAATAATAAAACACCATCTAGTCTTCAATATTGACTTCAGGTCCTAAATGATACTCTTCCCCCCTGAGTATTCAACAAATTTTACATTTTAACCAAAAACAAAAAAATACATATTAATTAATCTTAAAATAAAAATTAAATATTCACCATGACATGAAGATGATCTGACAGCATATCAATACAAATAAAATGTAAAAAAAAAAAAAAAAAACTATAAAACCGATGCAGTTACACTGATCACATTCAAGGAATTGGGTTTAATTTGCATTTGCATCATGTTTCTAATTAAGTTTAAAATTGTACATAAACATGTGTTCAAACTATCATCATTGTGACTGCCTATCAATTCCACTACCAATCAACAAGGCCCAAGATGGATTTATATGTTGCCACAATAATTACCAGATGTGAAATACATACTAAAAAAACATGTATTTAAGTACAAATGGAAATGTCACAGCGTAAAAATACTCCACTATAAGTTTTCATTAATCAAGTGTCTTATTGTAGGAAGATTATTCTATAATGATTTTATCACTAACTAATACATAGTGCATTTTAATGTTATAGTTCATCAATATGGACATGATTTTAGATCATTTCAATACCAACAGGTAGTATAGGAGTATAATATTTCATAAAATCATAAGCACATGATCATATTTATGCTAAAATCAATAATCATAAATACAATGTAGTAGAAAATAAAAGTTTGTGCTTTTTAAATGGTCTAAGCATTGTATATACTTATAAAAAGGTTGTATATTTAGTACATTTTTCATAGTCATAAAAAAAGGAAAATGAAGTGGCTGTGTCATTATAAAGCCATCAGCTAACCAGCATGTCAGAAAAATGAAATTAAAACTGTGAAACAGTAGACCTAGTACTGTAAGTGTTTGCTTACAATGGCTGACAGATAAGACTGCATTTTAATTCATAAAAGTATGATTTACAGCCAACATAAAATAATATCAGCCCTGTCGCAAAGCAGAATAAATAGAATCCAATCCCTTTTGGGGGTGGTTTCTTTAATAAGCACCCTGATACGTATGTGCTTGCATACAGACTATGCAGAGAAACAATCTCTCGTACAGTGCTGCGGAACAGAGTCATCTGTGTCACAGTCTTTATTGACTGTGGAGAGAGTGGTGTTTTTGCCATGCTGAAGGCTGGTAGCCAGTGGCCAGTTAGCCAGAGCAGTGAAGCAGGGAGTCAGAACAAGAACAAAGGCCGCCTAGGTATTGATGTAGCCTGACCTCCCAGGGCCTGGGGCCAGGGGCCGGACAGGCTGATCTCCAGAGATAGATAAGGGGAAAACAATGTGATATATGTGGAGAGCTGGCAGAGCGGTGGACAGAGGATAGCCGTCTTGTCTAGGGCCATTCGCTCTGCATGGCTTTATCTCTTTGATTTGTATTTTTTTAAAGATTCATTTTGGTTGTTCTTTTATTTTTTCCTCTTTCCACATTGATGTGCCATGCTTTGCTGCCAGACCTTTCACTTGCTGGGATCCCTCCTGACTGCTCCACCTGTCCCTCTTCTCACTTTCCTCTCTTCTCGCTTTCCCCTTTTGAGTAGTACTCTGGCAGATAGGTGCTGGCATACTGACAGACTGGGATAGCTTAGTCATTATATATCATTCAAGGCTTATTTGACTGACAGTTCCTTCATTCAGCCAGAGCTACACTTACCCCATCCTTTCTCTGCCTCTCTTTGATTACTGACCCAGTCATGGCGCCACGGTTTCTCTTTACCAAACGCCTGATGTTCCAAAGCCTTCACTCTGGCCTCTCTCTCAGAGCAATTAGATCTATTGACGAGGCAACTGTGGCTGGCCTGTCATGGCCTCAAAGTCCCAAGGGAGCGGCCGAGCCAGCCAGTCAGTCAGTCTCCACAATTAGCACATTATATGACAGGTAGAGAGGGGAGGACCTCAGCCAAAACGCATAGCCTCCGTTGCTGCCATCATCGCCCGGCTAAAAGGAACCTGCCAAAAATCCAGGTGGTAAATTATTCAGCGGTTTGTTTGCTTCAGAGCAACTTTGCAGCAAAGGGAAGAGGTGTCGGACATACTGCGGACAGCTAGATAAATATCACCTTGAAAAAAATATCTTATGTAGAAGAAAAATAACAAGACTCACTGTGGGGAAAACATCTGAATGTAGCTAATGAGGACATGAAAACCACACATTCATCAAAGGAAACCCCTGTTATTACAAGGATTAGAGTAGTCATTCTGTTAATACACACTGCTAACACTTCTGACCAATAGAAAAAAGGGCCCATTCACAGGCTACACATTTGTGGAGGCACAGACAAATCTGTGAATCTGCTGACATTAGTTATCCCTAAACACTAAAAATTCAGGCCCGGTTTTATTAATCCAAAACTCGAGCCAGGGCTGTTATAGTTTAAGACTAAATGCGAATATGCGTAAATAAGGAACAAAATGTATGATTTAAATAATGAGGACTAAATGAAAACAATTCACACACAAAAATCATGGCAGGTAAAATACCTCACTGTTAATGGATGATTGTAAAATGTATAATTTTCATATTTGATGTCAAACCTTTTTTATTATTATTTTCAGCCTCTATAGCATAAAAGAAGGGTTTCCTTATACAAAGGAAAAAATATCATAAGAACTAAATAAACTGAACCTAGTCAATTCTATAAAACTTCAGTAAAGTCAAAAATCTAACTGAAAGACAAAATAGAAAATAAGTGAAAATTTCAGGACTCTAATAAGTCCTCATCTCCTGTTTGTGAGTGTACTGTATAATGTGTGTCTCTTTTTCCCTTATCTCTCCAAGGCAGTGCTGCATGTTGCCGTCCTCTGCAGGGCTGAGTGCTGCCAATAGCTGCTACAGATGGACAGGTGGAGATAGTGACCATGAAGTGGCGCCACCGCTGCCTTTTATCATCCCGTCCTGGAGGCTCCGGTCTGGCCTGACCCTGGCCCTTCCTCTCCCCCTTCCTATTCCTTTCCCTGCATACTGCATTTTTAATCACCCTGGGTCATCCAATATAGAGCCACGAGACCGGAGACCATAACCTGTCAATCAAGCACTGCCACCTCTTCGCCTTGCACCACCTTGCTGTCAGACTTACTCTGTTTGTTATACAATTAGCCCGAAGGGTTTATTTATAGAGATGTCACATCCTCAGTCACTTTTCAGTATTTCTGTTTCTGTCAGACAGCAAAAATCTTCCATTTGACTCATCTCGTTTGCTCTCTTACCGCTTGTTCTCTGTGTTGGTAATGCAAATTGCATCTAGATAGGGTAACTGAACTGTAAATATTTGTGTGTCTTTTCTTTTTCCTCCACAGTGACCTGAACTTTATGCTCAGCAAGAGGCGGCTGGACAAGAGGCGTATGGCTGTGCTGTAATTCATCCTAAGGTCAAATCGACTCCTTCTCCTGGATCACTTCTCCGTGGCATTGCCAAGCCCTGGAGGAAACAGCAGAGGAGAGGGGCTGGCAAAGGGGACGCATGCTGAGAAACAGGATGTTGAGTGTGTGTGCTCGGTTGCCACGCAGAAATGGAAGGTGGCACTCCAAGAGCAACTCTGTCGGCGGTGGTGGTGCATTCGTGGGACTCTCTGACCCGCGGGGAAAATGGCAGGAGCACAAGAAGTGGGTAGAGGGCTGAACAATTATGTTTATAGCATCTTGACCTCACATCGTTTCACACTTGGCTGATTTAGGGAATAAAGAGACACAGCGGTGCAGTGTTATCTAGCTATTGCTAATTGGATGTAAATGTTAATGCAATGAATCTGTCTCATTATGCAGCCGGATCCACTGCCCATGCTGGCAGAGAGAATGGTGGAATAAGCTGACGCCTGTGCCCGTCACTCCAACGCATCCTCATTGCTCTGACACTAGGAGAGACCATTAGCACTAATTTGAGGAAATATCCTACCAGTTAGACCTGGAGCACTGCAGAAGTCAGAGACGAGTAGCGAGATTAGAGTAAACACAGCTCCACTTGCCCTGGAGCATCTGCAAGAGCTAATTACAGATTTTGTGTGTTTATAATTATGGAGTGAGCTCAAAACGTTGGCCTATTCCAGGGGGTGGATTGATTCCGTGTGTGGCCATCCGTGTGCACTCTGTAAGTTTGTGAATTGGCCTTTCAGATGGCAACCTAAAGTGCTCTGTACTTGTTATTAAATTAGAGGGAGTTTAGGGTGTCAGCTAATTGGTCTCAGTGCTGGCATGTCCTGAAGCAGGCGTGGACTAAAGTAGTAGTGGTGGTGGTGGTGTTGCTGGCAAAGGATGGACTCCAGGTGCATCACTAAGCAGAAAAAACTGGAAGTAATTCTGGGAAAGCTCAGAGGATATTAAATATTAGAGATAGTAGGAATATCACTCTCTTAAGTATATGAGAAAGGAAATGTTATGGCTGCTTGGCGGAAAGGTCTCCCCTCAGCATGTGGCACCAATAAGAGGCCAAGGACTGGCTTTCAACAGAGTCAACATGGGAGATCAGCAGGGAATAGGGTTCACCCCCTTGACTAATGATGCATACAGTATATAACAGAAAGCATACATGTTCGTATGTGCCTGTGCAACCAAAATATACAAGCACCTATATTTTATGATGCAGACATGCATTATACAACTATCCTATATGAAAAGCAGAACTGCAGGGGGGGGGGGGGGGGGGGGGGGGGGGGGGGGGGGGGGGGGGGGGGGGGG
>JAPTMW010000006.1:4497425-4507425 GCA_029822955.1 Ostorhinchus angustatus
CATTTTTACCATCATTTTACCAAAATACTTGATTTCAGCATGAGGAGCAGAGACCATGGTCTAACCTTTCTCTCTTTTGATGTTAGGGTTGGTGAGGAACCAGGATCGAGAGGAGGCGAACAGGGCGGCCACACAGAACTCCCCTCCACTGGACTTGCTTGGTGAGATCTGAGGGGGCGGCTTGGCTTTGCTTCAGGAAAAAAATGAATAAATAAAAAAGAGGACGAAAGTAACACACAATAACATCTGTGAAAATGTCTAGGGTCTGAAAAGTGCACAAATTCAAATCAAGAAGCTTATAAGAAAAATTCTGTTAATAATCATAACTAATCCTTCCTTTTAAAGTTGTGTAATATATATATATATATATATAATGTATTTACTCAGGGCTTTTTCTCTGTAAAACGTTGATACTAATTTGAATGAAAAGCTTTTGATTAAAAAATAAATAAATAAATAATAATAATAATAATAATAACAATAATACTAACAATAACAACAACAACTAGTATTTATCTGATAAATGTGATAAATCAAAGTGTACTGATGGGTAATTGTTACATGCCCATAACTAAGAGAATTTACAACTGTAAAACAGAGAATTTGTAATTTTACACATTATCTATATATTGCATACAAAATAATACTTTATTATCAACTATTTTGAAATTAGGAGTTTTCAGTAACCTTTTCTCATAGCTTCACTCTTTATTACAAGGGGGTTATGAGATTTTACTTTGAAACTATGGGATTTTTTTTATCATTATTTTTTACTTGGTAACAACTTCCTTGTGCCATAGTACGTACGCCTTCAAAACTGCAGTCTACAAATATATAAACCTTGGATAGTTATCAGCATAACCTTATGAGTAACATCTTCCTAAGAAGTACATAATTATATCTGATTCATTAGGAAACTTATTTGGTCACAGATCACAGTACATGGACAAGTTGATGCATTAAAGAGGGATTTTTTTTTTCCTGTATTTCAGCTGTAGTTATTCTAAATTTACTTGTAGTTATCCAACATTATACTACAGTTTATCTCATCTTTGCTGGGTAAATTAGGAAAGACAAATTGGACTTTCAAAAGAAAGGTTACCTAATATTTTTCCAATAAGTATAGAAACAGTTTCAGCACCATATCCCAAAATACACAAGGCAGGTATGCCCTAATAAAGTCTGACTAGGCTCTATTTATACGACCTGCTAAAAAATGAATATGATATTTAATGCATAAAAAAGATTAATGAATTTCAGACTTCTTGAGAAATTTTAAGGACTCGAGTAACTCCTTACTATTGTCCATTTAAACAGAATTTTTCAGTGATGTGTATGACGGAGACCAATAAAAGTGGATGATTTGAAAACGCTCTAAATTGTACATGTTAACCCCCCCCCCCCCAAAAAAAAAAACAAAAAACAAAAACAAAAACAAAACACACAAAAAAAAAACAACATAGCACTCAGCATAATGTGTGTTGTCCAAGCTTCCTGTCTTTGGCTCTTTCTTCCCTTCCTGCCACAGCAAAGAATTTATTGGGAGTTATTGGATTATTCAGCATGTCAGGACTGGTTGAGAGGAAGTGGACCCAGAAAGGCTCCTCAGCTGTAACAAGGCTACCCCATATGGAAATGATCAGAGAACAGTAGCAGGGTCTGGTATTATTGTCCAGCCTTATAACCAACCTGGACAGTAAAAAGTAGTCACAGCAGATCAGGCATGAGGCGGACTAAGGGGTTGAAGACCTATGCTGGTGTCGCACACTCCCAGAGGGGCACTTAACCTTGACCTTTGAAAACCACACTGGAACACTGGTATGGAAGCAACACACATGCATACTTCTTTCTACACTCAGACATTTGGAAAAAAAAAAAAAAAAAAGACTAATAAATGCATGTAGACAGATTATATGCACATACTTTTTAAATTTGCTTCACCTCTAACCAGAAAGAAAAAAAAATCTATTCCCAATTCCAAGTGTTCTGCGTTCTGGTTTATGTGGAAACAATGAATTAAAAAATCATTAAAAAAAAAAAAAAAGAAAAAATATATTATATTACTAATTTATTATTAAAATACATAAACACACGTGTGTGTGTGTGTGTGTGTGTAAACAATTGGGCTGACTAAAAGGCCCAAGGTGAGTTTAAGCACTGATATTTTCAGTTCTACTCCTACTACTGTACTTATAGGCTGATCTATATAGAGTTGATCTAAATACATGTATAGTCCCCTTTTGTGCAGTCTGCAACACTGATGGTTGCAAAAATAATGAACGATATTAAAAGAACAAATATGATGGAACTTTGGTCAGTGCTGCTTGCCGTTTCACGATGTTCATAAAAAAAAGGGATTATAAAGGAATACCTGGACTGACACTCGACTGGGACCACACATACAATCAATTATTATTCTCTTTATTACTCATTTTGTAGTTATAAAACTACGTTGTTCTACTCAAGTACTGTCTTTAAGTGCACGTTTGAGATGCCATACTTGATCTTTATTATTTTTATGCAACTTTAAGATCTCATGTACAAATACTGTGCTTTTTACTCTACAACATGCATTTGGCAGCTTTAACTTTAGTATATTTTACAGTTTATGATCCCCTCTCCTGGGGAATCCACATATCTCCAATTGTGTCGATTCCAAATGCTTGTGATGAACTGAAGGATGAAGTGTTCCTTTATGGACAGAGCAAATTCTCCTTCTTAAGCTAAATAAACTCCTTAAAAACCCTCTTGGATTGATGGGAAAATGCATTGCCTCAACGTTGAAAACAGGCCTGTTTTTCTCAGCTCAGCTCTCACAGGGAAGTGATGCTCAAAACACATGATCACATAGAATGTGATGCTTTGGTTTAGAGTAAACTACCAACAGTATATAAAATAGTTCAAATGAGCTGAAACTTCTTTTTCCAAAATGGTTTACGTATAATTGGTTGATAATTTTACTTTAGTAAAGTTTGTGTAAAGAACTTTTAGTTGTAGTGGAGTGGAACATTTTCGAGCATTCAGAAAACAATTGTCATTGAAGTAAATGGTACCATCTTTGAGTCTTACTAGCCAGTGCTTTTAATACATCCATTATTGTAAAGTGAGACTACGAAGTGATTCACATCCAAAAAGGAACTGAAGTGAGCCCAAGACTATTTGGGGAACAATCAAGGCACAACCAAGCAGATGTGGCCACTGTACAGAAAAAAAGAAATAAAATTAAAATAAAGCCCCCATTGATTAGTGTTCCTCAGAAGGAAGCTGAGCGTGTTCCGTAAGTCAGCTAACTTTCACAGTGCTAAGTGCTGAAAGACCTGTTGCTGGCAAAGCTATCTTTCTGTTGCCTCCCTTCAGACTGTCAGCACCTCATAAATTACTCCCTGGATACAAGAAGATGTTGATGTCTTTGTTTAGTCAAGACTGTGTGAAAGAAGGATAAAGCAAAAGGGAAATGGTGAGGGTATTTGCAAAAAAAAAAATAGATTAATAAATTAGAGGGAGAAAGAAAAGAGAAAAGGGGGAAAAAATCTTTATAATGTGTATTTATTCACAGTGGGTCAAGGAGAGGAGGCCAAATAACCAAATATGTGGAATAAGCCCGGTCTGTGAAGGAAAGATGGAAGGGTAGATAAAGTCACACTCAGGATATTGCTTTGGCTAACTCCAGGGTACCCTTGCTTTCTCGTCCAAGCTCTTCCCCCGGCCTGTTTGTCTGTCAGTGGCTTCACAAGATAAAGCATTTAACAAACAGGGCTAGTTCACTTTCTGTCACTAACAAATAGCAAATGTTTCCATGGCTGTTTTTTGCCCCCAGTTTCTTTTTATTTGGTCTCTCTATTTCAACAATCTGGCTTCAGAATATGTAACATTTATGATAAAACAGAATGAGTATAAGTATTTTTATGAGCATTATCAGTATAAATAATATATATAATATATAGGCCTTTTCCTGTATTTAATTTACAGATCATTAAGATGTTCATAAAAGCTCAGATTAAAGTTGAGGGTTATTATATCAAATAAAGAGGAAACTGCAGAAAAAGGGACTTTTTAGAAGTCATATAGTAGTTATATATAGAAATATAACAGTAGTTATATATGTGCGTGTGCAGTCCATAACTAACGTAACTAACACTGGGGTGAAACGAAAGTGAAACTGAACATACTTTCAACGTCCAACTTCTGTTCCTCTATTACACAGCGGGTCTTACAAGAAATTTTCACAACTTCTAACCTGTATCCACTGGACCCCTCCACATTAACTTGTCACGTTTACCCCCCCTCCCTTATGGCGCCCCAGCTTGGTTATAACATTAATTTGACTGACATCAGTCCTGCCAAAACGGAATCATTTCCAGGTTAGTGATGTGGACCCACGTCTGCTATGAAATCATCTGGTGAGATGCAGACTCATGCATGTTTCCTCCATGTGAGACAATGTTGTGTTTTGGGTGCCGTCAAGTCACCACAAGCATGAATCCTGTCCACTGATTGGCTTCTGAGGCACGCACTCCACCAATGCGGACTTTCATGCGCCTCTCCTTTACCATCTATGCGCCGATATATATCGCCCACCCCTACTATGGAGCCTCTGAACGTCCAAATGAGTCATATCTGATGACCATGAAAAGATGACAAACTGCATTTTTACACCAATTATTTATATGTATTGATAGAATTAGTGGGTCAACAGGTATTAAACAGTTTAGATCAGTAGGTGCTTTTAGTCAGTGATGGATGTTCGGGTCTTTATGGGTTAAAAAGAAAATTGTTTCCCATCCCTAACTTGAACATATACAACTGCCAAACATGTATCATGTATGAGAACGTATGCTGCAGGTAAAAATTGCCACCCTTTTCATGGAACTGTAAGGCCAATATATATATGTGTAATAGGGCTGAACAATCTATCGTTTCGGACCGAAAATCGCGATTTCAGACGACACGATTTTGGGATCGTCAAAGCCACAGCTTTTTGCAGTGCTCCTAACTAGAGCCCGACAGATTAATCGGCCGATTATAGGGTCTCACCGATTAGTCGACATCGGCCAATATGTAGCCGATTTATTAACTTTCTTTTTTTTTTGCTGCTGAGCTTCTGCCGCTCGCTGTGTCTGTGTGTGTGTGTGCGCTGTCCGGAGAGTTGGAGTGAAGCATGTCACTTTCACTTCTGCTCTGACAATCGCTGTCGCCTGCCACATACACGCACACGCGCGCACACACAATCACGGGATTCAGACCGTGCTCCGACAAGGATGGAGCGGTAGTCCATCTGTTGAGATGCTACTTCTGCTATTTCTGAGAGATGCTTCCTCAGTATTTTCAACAGCAATGGAATAAGTGCAAACTTTGAGCTCAGCTTTTGCTTAACAAAACATACATAACTGTGGAATGTTAATAATAATAATGAAAATGGAAATGGACAAATAAACTACAAAAATCTATTTTGTCTCATTCTTGATCTCATTTGACATTCTGCTCAGCCCTGGAAAATCAAATTGAAATAGGGAAGATGACGTCACAGGACCACAAGTCCACAAGAGGACAAGGAATAGCATTCCCAATGTGTAATGTGTGGGAGTTCTGTAAAGTCGCAGTTCTTCTTTGGTGAGGTGTTTAATTGCTGAAAGCCCTGGTGTTCCATCTCTCCCATTGCTGGAAAATAAGTTAAACCCTCAAAGGCCTTGTGGTTCACTGGTTTCAATAACCCCAGGAAACACAAATCCTATTTCAGAGCAAGACGATGGTTGGTTTCCAAGAGATTGGGGCTGACGAATATACACCACACAGCGATGCACACCGAGTACTGGAAGATATTCTAACCTCCTCATAGTCTACATGTTGTTTTTGGATGTAAAACCCTAGCTGAATAATAAATCAAAGGAAAACATTGTTTTAAACTGAAGGAAGAATTATAAATCAGTACAAGACTTTTAAGAAGTGTAGTAGAGATTGTTTCTTAGAGCCGAACTGCAGAACTAACCACACATACTGAACTCACACCTACTTTATATAAATTACACAATAGACATACACACAGAGTTGACACACACCAATGTGTTTATTTTTAGGTCTGTGATGGTGAGTTATAATACTGACTCCCCACTGTGGTCTCAAAGCTGATGAGCTGGGTTTGGGCCCCTTTGAAGACACCTCAGCCAGCACAGAACTTGCCAATGGGAGCAAAGATCACAGCTCAGCCCTCCTCTGGGTACAGTGACCGCTAAAGTTTACTCATCTGTGTTTTAAATCATCTTTTTTCCCCTTTCATCTCACTTGAAGTGGCTTAAAAGTGTTGAGGTTTCTGCCTTACGACAAAGAGGCTCAGCTCCAAGAGACGAGGGCTTAACTCTTCTCTGTTCATCGGGAGGACGACCGACAGTTTTAAGACTGGTAGTGGAGTGAGTTGTAAGAATGAGCCCATGTCATGAAAAATACAACCAAATATCATTAAATTATGAAACAAATACACAGACAGTGAACTGAGTCGGACATTGCTAAACAAACGGTTAATCTCTCTTTTTTGTTTGCACTGTTGGCTTTTAGAAGGGAGTGGAATCCATTTTCTTTGCAACTTTAATTCACTGAAAAGACTACTCACATGTCATTTCCACTTTTAATTTAACAAATGAGTACTCTTGACTGAGCTAATAGCTTTTCCTCAAGGGCATAATTCAATCTACAACATCAACCATCAAAGTCCCTTTGCATTACTATGTCCGTGGCTAACGTAAGGCGCCTCCAATGGGGGATGGAAGGGCAGATTCCATTCATTTTCAGAGCCCTTATGGTAAACAAACACTATGATGTGGCTTGGATGACCTGGTCATCCAGTGACAAAGAGTAAATAAGAGTAAGAGTAAAAGAGTAAAAGAGTAAGTAAGACTGCAACCAACCAAGAACGGAGAAAAAGAAGAGAGCAAGGGAAAGAGGGCAGTCATGTGGAGGACACATCCTTCAACGTCACATTTATTATTTCACAACAGCCCTTGGAAAAGAGGCAGCCTTGGGGCTCTGTTGAACACAGCACTAATGACAACCACTGGGGAAAGTCAGTGAACATAGGAGGCTGGGGATCAAATTTTCAAGGAGAAACTACAGCTTCTCTTTACCTGTGTATTCTGTGGATATACTGAGTTTTTGGAGTCAGACTTAATAAGGCTGGTCATAGTTTAAGTTGAACGTGCCAAACTCCATGATTAGTGAGTTAAATTACATGCTTTGAACACTAAATAACCAGCATCAAAGAGAGGTTACGGTACGCTGCAACTCCTGAAAAGAAAATAAAGACCCATCGCCTTTTTTTATTTTGAATGTGCCACATTACTGCAAAGCTTTTAGAGACCATGCTCAGCGTAGAAATTGCCAAAAGGATTGTCATTGCTCAGGCCTCAAAGCGTACGCTCTTACAGAAACAATATAGGTTTAACTAGCTCAATTTGGAGCGGAAGGCAGTTATTGTGAGGGTCAAGATTCCAATGCTAATGATGTATACCTTTGAAAAGTATATGCTCTGAAATCACTGAGGGCCTAGATTAAGCAGGAGGTGGATGAGGACAGAAGAAGGAACAAAGCTTCAATTAAAAAGTATGAGTGACTGCCCACAACAAAAGACGAAACCCAAGACTTGGGGAAGGCACCACATGCTATTCATTTTCTAAAGTGAATGGAGTCAACAGGGAGGAGCTGGAGAGTAGGGAACTGGGAAAGGGAAAAGTTCACTTCACTGAGCCGTTCAATCATCTCTCCATAAGTGACTCTGTCATAATGGGGCTTCTTTTAAAAGCTTATAAGCATCTGATTTCACAAGACAGCGTTGACATGAGACTTGGCTTCAGCCCCGGCTAGAAAAAGCCTGAAAGATCTTAGTCTACGAAGATGTGGTACCCTCTGACATTAGGTACTCAGTGGTGAGCATGAAGGGAAAACCGACTCAAGATGCTTCATTAGCCCAGAATTTTGCTACACTTTGTAGTCTAACCGTTTATATAATTGTACTTTTTGGGGAAGAAAGAAAAATACTAATTGACGATTTCTCTCCGTTTTGGGAAGTGAGTGATCTTAACCTGTACAGCCATGTATGTTTGTCTTTGGTACAAAAAGATGGTGGTTACTTTTGATCAAATAAATATCAAACATGAAGAAATAAATTTAAAATTAAATTAAAACTGTAGCTATGTTTAATAGAGCTATCAAAGTGTCATTTGACCTCAAACTGGGAATAATAATGAAATAAACAGCTGTGATGAAGTGACATGAAGCTACTATGGTACAGTAATACTAACTACGTTCCATCAACATTTTTCAGTCAGTCTACTGTTTAAAGAGAAAAATAATCTTAACGGATTAAACTTTCTAATAACAACTTCACAATTTAAGAACAAAAATCTGAAACTACTCAAATATATAATATAATAAATACTTTTTTGAAGATCAAGAATTACATGTTGAAGAAACATTAAAAGAGTGACCAAACTTAGATGTTAATTTTTTTTTTTTTTTTTAAAAGATTAAGTTTATATGATTTTGTTTTAAATTAATAATGTTCACTAGTGCATTGACCCGTCGGAATCCACAGGTTCTAGAAGCAGTAGAGTTGATAAAATGGGGAGCTGATCTAAGCTTACTGGTGTAATACATACATTAGGAAAAACAAAAAGAATGGCCCTAATTTCGTTTTGTATTGAAATCAAAAGTAACGGGTAAGAATGCATTCATAGTTACGTTATATATTTGTTTGAAAGGGCTGTACATCATTACTGTATGACTTCATCATATTCACATTACTTGATGACTTGACTAAGTTTACTGGTGTAACACACAGATTAGGAAGAAATAGAAAGGCCCTCATTTTGTTTTGTATTGACATGGACCATAGACCTTTACACAGGACCAAAGATGTTTCTGAGTCACTTGCATCCTGTGTGTGGATCCGAACTCCGCCCCGTCTGATCAGAGTCTGCACAGAACTGTCTGTCACCATGTTACAGGGAGGAGGGGGGTGGTCTGGAGGGGGGCGTTAATGGGCCAGGTCTAACCAAGGACCGGCGGAGTGGAGCTGGGCCTCAGTAAGAACCAGACCGACCTTGTTAGTGTGTGATCACAGCTGGACCCGGTTTTCCCGTCGTGTCCCAGTGTTTCCATTGATCCAGATCCACTTCCCTGTTTGCAGCTGTGAATGGACTTGTTCACAGGCCGCCTGTAAAGCCATTGTAATTTTATAAAGTAAGAACTCCAAGAGTATTGGTTGTATCAATATGCAGTTTTGGCCAGTCTGATCCTTGACCCAAAATACATGAGTACTCCAAAAGGCACAGGCTAGCTCTCTCCAGTTTTTCAGTTATAAAGCCGATACACATGCACGCACGCACACAGAGGTCACTTGGCTTTGGCACCAGACATCTATTGATGTCTGGTGTGAAGCTGCTCATTGCAACCAAGTAAATACTTCCTTCAGCTTACCCTCAGTGGCTGAAAACACACACACACACAAGTCTCTCATTATTGAGTGTTTGTTTTGTTTGTTCAGGCCATTTTCGCTGAGTGGACGTCAATCCTGATTCACCTGCTACTGTATGAAACCAAAAAGAAAGAGGAAGCCTGTTTTGAACAACTATTGAAAAATGGCAGTGCACGACAGTGGACTGCATGAAAGCTGACCTGTAGAAGCCCTTTCAGGGGAAAGAAAATCTTTATACAACTTTTTAGAAGTTTATTTGTGCAGTTGATTCGTTTTTTTTACTCAGAACAGCCACCTTTAATCTTCATAATACATAGTTAATAATCTGAAATATCCATTCAAAATATTAATTATTGCCATGAGTTCACTGTGAAACATATCTTTTTCCCTTCACTAACATTCTTATATCAACACAAGACACTATTCATCGAAAGACCAGAAGACGACAAGAGACAATCACTATGTGCAGACACTCAACCAGTGGGGACCAAAAAAAATAAAAAATCTATTCGAAGCAGGCTAAAAACAAAATCTGAA
>JAPTMW010000006.1:5306661-5319336 GCA_029822955.1 Ostorhinchus angustatus
GTGTGTGTGTGTGAGAGAGAGAGAGAGAGAGAGAGAGAGAGAGAGAGAGAGAGAGAGAGAGAGAGAGAGAGAGAGAAGGCAAAAGAGTGTATGTTGCATGCATGTGTGTAAAAGGAGCCACCCTGTGGATCTCTTTCACTACTAATGAGTGACTGAATTGGACAGACACACTGAGTGAATGGATGGCCACCTCTGGATACACACACACACACACATCTCCAGTAAATACACACTTGCATGTATAAAAGTAGGCCGCCTCCTGCAGGTTATTGTAAACGCAGAAAACAGGTAAACACCAACTGTGCCCGGAGAAAAAGTCAAACAGCTTCACATCGCCTTAACAAAGTCAACCATATTCCACGCTTAAATTAAGGTAAGTCTGATTGTTGATTAATAATAAAAATGTTGCACTCATGTAGTAACTTAAGATGCTACCAAAAGCATCCTATAGAAGGCTAACAAGCAGGAAAACTACTACTCAGGCTGCATTCACACTGCAGGCAAACGTGGCCCAAATCTGATTTTTGTGCCGGTATGTGACCTGTATCCGATCTGTTAAAGACAGTTTGAACAGCACAAATCCCATTTTTTCAAATCTGGCCCAGGCGACTTTCACATATGGTCCTAAATCTGATACATCTCTGATATTTTGCAATGGCCAGGTCGCATTTATCGGATCTTTATGTCATTGAAGTTCCAACAAATGTCACAATTCTGTGTCCAAGGAGGAGGAGCTGCTGGAAAACATATTTGCTTCTGTCAACACAGTGCATGTCTGCGTGTTCATGTATTACGTCAGGACCGCTTTTGTGCATGCGGGTCACTTCAGGGTTGCATTCAGTTCATACTCAAAATGAATAGAAGTTGCATTTAATGTGTAATATGAACGAGCACACAAAAAAATGGGATTTCACCAAAAAATCCAAATTGTGCATTAAGACCTGCTGTCTGACCCAGAGCCCGACTGATTAATCGCTGCGTCCCGCTAAATCACGGATCACTATCCGCCCCTTCTATGAACTATTCCCCCCCTGTTCCCCGTCCGTCCACTTCCTGTGTTCCCTCCAATTTCATTCTGCAGGTGTGCCTGAGTATTAATACTGTATATTAATTGTCATTTATATTGTAAAGAATGATTTATCAAACAAATTGTATGTCACTACTTATTAAACATACACTCACATCTTTTCCCAAAAGTCTGCCCTCCTCAGCATCAGGGTCACATGCTAGTCTAATACTGTATACATATACAGTGTTTTAAAGTTGTGTAAATTATCTTTGTGAGAGAAATAAAGATGCAACTGTTAATTCACATGCCCACCATTATCTAATATAAGACTTAATATCCTGTGTAGATCAATGCTCTTATTTCATATATCAGCCCATATATCGATTATTGGGTCAATATATCAGATATCAGCCGATATATTGGCTATCGGCTTTTTTTTTTGCCCCAAATATCGGTATCGGCATCGGCCCAAAAAATCCCACATCAGTCGGGCTCCAATCTGAACATAGCCTTAGATGAAACCTAAGTCACAAATGCTGTTACGAACAGCTATGAACACCGTGCAAACAATTTATGGACCATTTCGTACGACCTTCTCAAGGTGGCCGTATAATAACCGAGTGTTCGTGGACTGTTCTTAAGTTTGTAGCCAGGTGAGTAATCTTGTCCAAGATTTCTATGAACGTAGTACGAAACCCCCTTTCGCACGGCGCACTAACGAATGTTTTCTAAACAACGTAAGAACAGCGGATGACGTTCATGGATCAGGAGGCCTTTCCAGAACCCACATGTTCCTGCGGTGGCTGCAAGTACGTAGATCTCAAGAACACAGTACGAGGTCCCTTACGGAGTTCACACGAACAGACGCACAGACAGAGATTCACATTGCGTTCTTAAGGTAGATGTAAGGTGCAGTGTGGCAGTAGTGCGACATTTGTGCAGCATTTGTGGTGTTCTTAGAGAGGTCGTTTACAAACTGTTAAGACGGAGTGAATGACTGGACTCAAACGCACGGTGCAGAGCATATAAAGAATAAAGTATTTTATTAATAGAAAAATAAGCTTGAAAAAACAACAGAAATCCTGCAGAGATAATGCACAGTCCACAGGACCTGGGTGACGAGGTTCAGGCTGATGGAGAGAATGTGCATAACGGACGGTTAGTGTTTTTAATGTTCACTTCCCTCTATTATTCTTGTATGTCTTTGTTTTATTCTTAAACCTTCTACTTCAAATGTCTTCATTTGATGTCTTATTATGACTCCTAATTTCTAACAGTTCGGGTCAGTTTTCCCAAATACATTACAGGAATGCTGTTTCAGCACCAGGGACAGTGCATAACCCCAAACACACAATCTTGGAATCTAAATATTACGTATATCCCTTTTAAAAATATATTGTAAGAAATTCAGTTGAAGTAAAAAACAAAAAAAAAGTCAATGACAATTTGAATATTGCCACATAGTAATAACAACACAATATCACATAGTAATGTTTTGCTGTTGTTGCTTGTGCCAATGCTGTAAAAAGGTTTTATTTTTATTTTTTTTTTCGAAAAAGTGATGTGGAATACAAATGTGCCCAAAGTCCACAGCCCATGATGATAAAATGTGACATTATATGTGAGAAGATTATAACTTTCAGTTTGTACTTATTAAGCAATATTTGGTAGAATCTTTATTTGAGTCCAGTATTTTTTTTTCTTTTTTGGGGGGGAGGGGGGTTAATAATGCAGTCCTTGACAGAGGATCGAAGCTGGCAACCCCTGAACCTGTGTGATGTAGGCGAAAGAAAGACACGCATGTTGATTTTGAGGGAGAAATGATAAACAGCTGAGGAAGCCCCACAAAATCTATCAGCAGTTTTACATAAGATGTTTAGAAACTTGATCTTTTTGACATTCTTTGTAAGTTATGGGGGCAGTGCATCATGGGTAGGATGTTTGCTATTTCCATTTTCCCAATCTCCTCTACAAGTTCTTACGCACACATGACATACACACACACACACACACACACACACACACACACACACATACACACACACTCGACTGTTCCTCCACCCCCACACCACCACCAAACACACACTTAATACAGTTCTCCACAACTTCACCAACTCACTTTCATTCTGGCTCTTCTCTCTCTCCATGTCTCTGTTGATTCCTCCCTCTCAGCCTCCCTCTCTTCTCCTCTTGACTCCTTTGTGCATCTGTTCTTCCTCATCTCTCTCTCTCTCTCTCTCTCTGAGCTGTTACACTGGGCCCCAGTGAGATTCAGGTCAGAGAAGAGGAGGCGAAGAGAATTTGATTTTAGCCCCCCCGCTGTCCAGACATGTAGTGGGTGACAGATTTAAAGGAAGGGAAGTGACGGGGAGGAGGAGGAGGAATGGCAACAATGAGGAAAAAAAAGAAAAAAGAAAAACTCATCACATCACCACCAACCCCCACATCTTATCCTCCACTGCCTTGTCATTTTGGATCTGGCTCAGACACAAACATGAGAGATGGAAATGACACAAAATTGAGGGGTCATAAATAAATATTGTACATTAATAGAAAAAAGTTACTTCATGAATCATCAATACATGCAATTTTTCTACATTAAAAAAATAAACACATTTTCTGCACAGAGAGGGCATATACAGCATGTTTCCTGTACTGTATGTTACCCTTATCCTTGTTAGACCCCAAACTCACTGCTAAATTTCTACTACCTGGATAAACAAACCCAAACAAAACAAAACAAAACTAGCCGTCGTAAGCAACGCCTAGGGGTATATCCCTGAACGCCCCCAATCCTTAACCAAACAGCTATGAAGTCATGGCATGAGGCATCCCCGGGTCATTACCTTTCATTTGCATTTGATTTGAAGTCAATCAGACAGATAGTTCCAAAGATATGAACAAAAAAGTGTTTAGTGATTTTAAACTTTGGAGCGGCCCCTTGTGGGCAATCTAGAAATGGTAAATCGTCCAAAATCGAATCAGTTCTTCCTCTCTATGATATTGATTGATGTGGAAAATTTGGAATGTCTAAACCCAATAATACTTTTCAAATTATCGCGTTAACACGCTGGCGGAGCCGGCAGCGGTGGTGGTCGGGCCAAAAACATAATAATCAAACACATTTTTGGTTAGAGTGAAGAAAATACATGAATGTATGTATGTATGTGTTTTCAGGAAATCTTGTAATTATGACACAGTTGTAAAGTGCCTGTAATTACATTTGACGCATAATACATAAATAACCACTATAAACTTTTAGTATCAAAAGGATAAAATAATAATAATAATAATAAGGGCATAAACATCCACCAAAGCAGATATACAACCCACTACCCCTCAGAAAATTTACATTTATTTTTAATTCTGGAAGAATTGGTCAAAAAATATGAGTTAAACTTTCCAAAAATGTTCACACAAGGTTGAAAAATGCGTTCTCTGCGTCTTGTTTCATCATTTCAATGTCTCTTTCTTGGACAATAACCACTTCTATGTGTGTGTAATCACCCATCCAAGCCGTTGGCTCCTCTCTTAGAGACGTTAAATATAGATGCAGTTTCTATTAGCAAAATTGCTTTGGGGTTTGATAAATCACTTTGCGTGAGCTAAATTAATATTTTCTCCTCCCAGCACACGCACAATTGTGTGTAAACGCCCCATATTTCATATTCACTGTCAAACATACTAACTGGACCCTTAGTGCGCACTGTTCGTACTTTTTTTGCATGTGCAATGAGTTTGCACGCATTTTAATACATGCAAAACCTTTAGAAGATCCAGCCCAATGTGTGTAATAGTGTGCAGAGCCTTGTATCCCTACAAAAACTTGTGCTACAGAGACGACAGACACACATACAAACACACGACTAGTTTAAGGCACCATTTCTCAGCTCCATCTTACTGTTTTCAGCTAACTGTCAGCTTGCTTCTTCAGCCAGTCACAGATGGGTGCTGACAATAGCACACATACTTAACAACTAACAGACAGGTCCAGTTTGACACCTGAGCCCTAAAGTCGAACTACTCTTCACATTTCATTGCTTTTTCCTCATTCCTTTTTTGAAATGAAAACTTCAACAACTGTCTACCCTCTATGTGATCTTGACATCAGTGGACAAAATGAACAGCATTAACAAGAAACATTACGCTGGAGCTGATTGTGAGTCCTGTTTCCATCCACGGGGTCTTTGTGGAAGTCGTGGACGATTACAGATACCTCAGAGTACAATAATCTGACAATAATCTGGACTGGGCAAAAAACAGATCATCACTCTACTAGAAGGGCTGGAGCTGCCTGTGCTTCCTGAGTATGCTGAGGTCATTCAACATCTGCCAGACAATGCTCAGGATCTTCTATGAGCTTGTAGTGGCCAGTGCCATCCTCTATGCTGTTGCATGCTGGGATAGCAGGCTGAGGGTTGCAGATGCCAACAGACTGAACCGGCTGATCCACAAGGCCAGTAACGTGGTGGGGATGGAGCTGAACTGGACCATTAAACTCACCCACTCCATGGTGTACTGGGGCGAAGTCAAGGGAAGGTTAACATCTGGTCAAAACAATTTAATTCTAATAATGTACACCAAACTTATATTTTTGGGTAGGCAATTACTTATATTTTCAGGAAAATGTATTTTGAAATAAGAAAAAAATTGTGACAAAAAATATGAGGAGTTTTCGGAGTGTGAATGTTTGTAAAGTGACAGTTTTCTGTCGTCATTCTGGGTTCATTTTATAAACTCTATAAATAAACTACATTTATTCAAATATATTGATATTTGAGTATTATATTATTTCTCTCATATTCTACACACACAGTGTTTAAAATTAATAAATGCATATATCTATGAAAAATACAGGTGAATATAATGCTAATATTATTTGTATGCTGTAAATATTGAAAAAAAAAAGTATATGATATTGATAATTAGAAAACAGTGTTTAATTTGATATTTACTTTTGTTCATCCGTGATGCTGCCATTTTTCTAAACTCTTATTATTTAGGTCTGATCAAATATTCTTTTCCTCTAACCAATTATTCGATTGTAAAATAGAGGGTTAAGGTATAAACTGAATATATTTGAGGATGAAAATGTCAGAGGAACCTTACTTTTGAGAACTTTGGAATTCTTGAAAAAAATAGACATTGATTTTATTTCCATCTGTGATGCAGTAGTTTTTGATATTTTTCATTTAAAAATATTTGAAACTAAATGTTGCCCTTTGAGTATTTTTAAGATGGTATTTAGACCTTTACAATTACGTGGAATATTTGTCTGAAACTTGTGTCGTTTAAAAGTTAATGAATCAAAAAGTAGTGGGCGGTCCATCCGTGACCCCTTGGCCTCGCCCACTGGAGCAGGATCAGTGAGACTCCACCCAAATGCACCACTGAACCACACAGAAAACCATTCCTACCTGTGGACGTCAGACTGTTTAATTCCACATCATAACCACATAATAATAATTATACACAACAACATTTTTGCCCACTTACTCATGTATACTTCTTGGACTTGTCATATATGAGTGAAATACATACTTAGCACCATTTAAAACACAGGGTCCAAACATGTGGTGTAATTTCCAGAAAAGGATTTGCTCAGGTGCCCATTTTTCAGTCTGCATTTGGACTAATCCCTTAATGTCGGACATCAAGTGGAATCTCTTGATCAGAGTCACACTTGTTTGGTAACTGTAGGTGGGGTCTATGGCCGATATAAATGCAGCAAAGAAAAGACCCAGCTCAAAATGCCACGACTTACGATCCAACAGAGAGAACATGCCATTGGTATGTTCTGAACAGGTCTGAGCTGTGGTGAAATCATCAGGAATCTGGAATCGCAGCCCAATCAGTCGTCTGAGTGATCGGATCCTCACGACAGGATCATCAGACTTAGTTCCATGCGTCGTCGCTGCATTTCTTGTTTGAAGCCAGAGGTGGACACTCCCCAGACTGAACGATGACACTTTCAGTTTCTGAATACCTGTATTCAGTGACTGAATAAACCTGTTCAGTTGATCACAATTTGTCCACAATTCATTCTCTAATGACCAATGCTTCCCTCTGTAATATGAAGGGAACCCCAAACCAATTAACTTAATGTATCTAGAAATATATGTATTATTCTGACCTGTGTGTTTTAATGGCGCTAAATGTATATATGTGTGTGTATATCTACATATAGCAACAGCAACAAATTGCTGGAGCAAACTTCCTGTACTTCAATAAACAATTTCGATTTGCCTGTTCGATAATGCTTTTTCTGTTCATCCAGTTCAAGGATGTGATCTATTCTATGCACGGGATGGATTATGTTCATGAACATTTGTGACAAAGCATTAGCTAGAATTTTTTTTTTAAAACATTAACAATGTGAAGCTTATGAGGGGTTTCTCAGTCAAAGCAGTGATAAAAATAGAAACTATAAGTATGAGTTCTGCCTTTACTGTTTGCTGTTTTACAACACAGACATCGACCATTTCATTCATCATGTATATCAGTGTGAGCAGCTTAATGCGGTCATGGTTATAGTCATATAACTGCAGTGAATATAATATATAAATGTGAAAAAATACATATTTTTCCCCTGCCTATTGACACATAACCAAATAACTTTCAATCTGAAGTTAAACATTGATGAAACCTTGCTATAGTATTGACACAGTACAGAACTCAACAAAATAATTAACATAGGTGTAGTCATTCCAGATACTGTACTGACAAAAAGCCCCATATAGATTTGACATCAAAGACAATGAGTTCACATTTACTGTTTTTCATCTCAGGCTTTCAGACCACTATAACATGAGCTTCACCTTCAATATAAAAAGTGTTTATTACCATCGCTCACAGATGGCCTCCCTGTCTAACCAGGTATGGGGAGCTGAGGGTTAAGCGTGTGCCATCATCCCGCTACATCCTGGCCTCATAACGCCGGCCCACAAAGTGCAGGTGCCATCAGCTCCGATCTCACAGGTCAGCTCCCCTCTCCTCGGACTAATTCACTTCAAACGCTGATGACAGCACCATTTAAGGAAAGAGGTCACAAATTTTGAGGGTAACGGAGGTGGTGGATGGATGGATCTTTGGAGGTAGGGTGGAAAGGTTAGCAGACAGAGGGGAGAAAGAGGGGGCGAAAACCTTGATGGCAACACTGGATAAGACTCAATTTGAAAAGCTGTGTAGTGGGAAATAACTGTTTTTTGCCCCATCATGTCATACAGCAAAGGCACCTATGTGCCAGCCACTGGCTATAGACTGAGAAAGAGTATATGTGTGTGTGTGTGTGTGTGTGTGTGTGTGTGTGCGTGTGTGTGTGTGTGTGTGCGTGTGTGTGCGTGTGCATGTGTGTGCGTGTGTGTGCGTGTCTATATAGCCCCCCCCCCAACACACACACCCACTTTTTTTCCATGTGGGATTTACTTGGTCTGCAGTTAATAGGTGATAAAGTTCAAGGGGGAGGGAAGGTTGGAGGGATTAAAGATGGAGTGTTGTTGGAGTGGGGCGGTAGTGTGTGGTGGGGAGGTGAGAGTGTTTATCCACGTACTGACAGACAGACAGACACACAGACAGACAGACAGGACTGACGGTCAGCTGGTCAGAGAGGTGTGGACACTGGGCCCTCTGCTGACCAGAGTTCAGTTATGGTGGGCTGAGATAACCACCGAGCCAAGTTCACTGCAGCTTTTTTGGATCCGTCTCCGTCTTTCACAGTCAGTAATATCAGCACTTAGTGTCACTTCATCTTCAGACTCATAATACAAGGCAAGTGGCTTTCAATTTATCTGTGACCAGGTTGTACTTTCCCAAGTTTTGTGATATCTCTCTCAGAATTTCAGCCGCAGTAAAAAATAAATAAATAAATAGAAGGAAGGAAGGAAGGTAATTCTGTACCTTAAAGCATTAAGAGTGACATATAATTCAACAGCAACACTGCTTTCAAGACTTAGTCCCTGTGAAAACTGTTATTAGTAGGGATGTCCCGATCCGATCTACAGATTGGTATCGGCTGCCGGGTTTAGTCACGAGAACGGGCCCAGAACTGGGGGGGGGGGGGTAAACAAACATCCTGCCCCCTCAAATTAAAGTTCCCAAAGGTAAGGAAAAGGAACATGAGTTGCACATCAGCGGGAGGCTTAGAGGAATTAGTAAAGCATCTGTAAGTTTCACTTCCACTCTGCGTGTACTCATTTTCAGGAAAGTGCGGTAGTCATGCGCGAATCGGTGTTTTTTCAACCTGCAGGGCTTTTGTGGAAGTATTTGACCTGAACGAACCTGCCCCGCAAATAAACTGACATTCTTTTGACCCGCCCCAACCCAACCAGCGAGTAAACCGCTGATCTGCGCATCACTAACGTACGCCACGGAACGCACCCCCATATAATCCCTGGATGCATCTGTCCATAGATGCGCTACAGCAGGTGTGGCAAACTGTGCCAAAACCAGCCGGCCAGAGGTTCTAATGCTGCCACAGTATGAATTTGGAAAGTGGAAAAATGATACTAAAGTTATTAAGAGTCAAAGGTGTCATAGTTGTTTTAGCTCAGCTTCCACATTCAGCCCAACTGTGATCTCAAGTAAAACAATAGTATAATAACCTATAAGTAATGACTCCAAATTTAAATCAAAATTTCATTGTAAAAAAATGATATCAGATCAGTATCAGATTAGTATTGGCAAAACTAATCCTAAAAAAAATCTGATCGGATGCAAAAAAAAAATCCAGATCAGGACATCACTAGTTACCGTATTAGTATGTCTAAGATGAACCAAAAATGGGCATATATAGATACTGATTAAGAGAAGTCAACAAGGAACTGTGGCAATTAGTCTAACTTCAGGTTTTCTTTGTTAAATGTTAAATGATGGATGGAAATAGTTGAGTCTTTCTGGAGGTGACTGAATGGTGGAGGGTTATACAGTAGAAGAATTACAGCGGCTGTGAACACATTTACATAACCATAGAAATAGGAGTAATCAGATGTAATAATCAGATTGGAGTTGATGGGTTGATGTTTCAGTCAATTATCAGGTTTCATTTGGATGATGTACAACAGTCGCAAAAAAGTTTTTTAGACCATTAAAAGTCATCAAAAACAACAGCTATGCAATCCAGTGCTAACTCCTGTGTGGATCATGTGACTAAAACATGGAAAATTGATAGATATCAGCTCTGAAATGAAACTACTATGAGCTATTTTTTTTGGTATCCTTATATTTGTCCAAATAAATCAACCTTTAGTTGTACCAGGCATTAAAATGAAAAAAAAATTTAAGAAAACAAGGGGTGGTTTAATAATTTTTTCTGTGACTACATGCATGGGAAGTGACGGTACACTCAAACTTTCTATTATGGTATTCTGCTCATGTTTGACTCCATCACTTCCATTTTGAACAATTTCTTTTTATTACACATGCGCAGCTGTAAATGAAATAAATCAGATTAACCTGTACACGTGCATGAAGACACTGAAATACTTGGGAGAAATCCTGGTGTGTTGATGTGATTTCTCATAATCAGATTACTGCATTCATTCATTCATTTATTCATTTTCTGAACCCCCTTTATCCTGACTAGGGTCACAGGGGTCGCTGGAGCCTATTCCAGCTACTTATGGGCGAAGGCGGGGTTCACCCTGCACATGGCGCCAGTTCATCGCAGGGCTGACATATAGAGACAAACAATCACTCTCACATTCACATTTTGGGCAAGTTTAGATTAACCAATTAACCTATCAGTGCATGTCTTTGGATGGTGGGAGGAGCCAGAGTACAGATTACTGCAGTTATCTGATAAAGCATGTCAGATTATGTTGTTTACATGATTACTTGAATAATCTAATAACTCAAGAAATTGGAGAATGATCTGATTTATAATTGCACTTAATATGGATAAACTCTACCGAGTAAAATTCAGGCTGGTATCGTCGATACAATCTGATACCGATACTTTGTACAAATCCTCTTAATGCCTGGAAAATCAATTTTTTTTTTTTTTTATAAATATTGTATTTCAAATCATGACTTCATAAAGATTAGAAGACATGGGAATAATTATTGTTTAATTATTAAGAACTATTATAAAAATGAAAACTTGCATATTAATTCATGTTACATGACTGTATTAACATGAAAATACTGAACATGTAACACACCAACATCGACACTTTCCCTCATTCACTAGTTTTTGTTAAGGAACATGAGCATATTTACTGTTTTCCCCTTTAGTCTGTTCTGTATTCTGCTCGGAACCTCTCCTGCCTTTGAACAGACTCTCTGCTGGTCCAGAAGTGTCAGTCATACCCAGGTATCTCACAGCTGGTTTACTTAGAGCTGGAAGGACTGACTGAGAAGCGGGACACAGTACACACTTTCCCAGGCGGAAGAAAAAGTAGTTCCCACCAGTCGCATATCATTTGGACAAGATCCCAATAGTTTAGCTGCTTTGCACTGTGTTCCTGATACACATTACCTCAAATGATCAAAGTATCAAAAGTACCGATGTTTTGATTTGTGAATCAGTTCTAGAGTGTAAAGAGCTGGCATCGGAGATATCGATATTTCAGTATTGATCCGCACATCACTCGTGATTATTTTCAGAGCTCATTATACAATACTGATTTGAGTAATGCAATATCTGCAGAATGTGTGTGTGAATGTCCTTTCTGTTAATGTTGCCATTCTACATTTATAGCGACAATAAAGACATTCATTCATTAGTGTGCATGTAAACGGGTCAGTGAGGGGTACTGGTTAATGCTGTTTCCAGCAAACCAGGGGCCTTGGCATTGTTCAGCACCCCCCTCCCCTCAATTAATAGTGAACAAGGGAACAGTGACATCACCTATTAGTTTATGAAGTGGTGTTTTGAAGTTAATAATTTGTGATTTAGCATTTCAATGTTGACTTTTTGCTGCTGGAAAATACCATATTTGGACAAATGGGTGGAGCTGTGGGAGCCCTGGAAGAAAATGACTGACTTTGCTTTTTTAGAGAGAACTTCAGTGTAAGTCGATAAGATTTTTGGAAGAGACTTTTGGAATAACCCCCGAGGCCATCAGTGATATTACAACTTTAAGATAATTCTACATCAGCCTCAAATTGGAACCATTACCCTCACCCCTTGGTTTAAACGCTGTTGTTATGAATGTAGGTGGGGGAGGCAGTTGTAGGTATCGACAGTGTGGGCAAATATCAACAGCACACAATAAACAACAGAAACTCTGGTTTGTTTGGGCTAAATACTCTAGATCAGTGTTTCCCAACCAGTGTGCCGTGGCATATAAGTGTGCTGTGAGAAATCATCAGGTGTGCTGTGGAATATTATCCAATTTCACCTGATTGGTACTGTATGACAGCAGTGTGATACGGATACATACGACTGCACGCACCAATGATCCACTCTACAACAACAGTGTATTGTTTCCCATTGCAACATGAAAGTGAAAGTGAACCAGCCCCAATGCCGTGCATTCTGTTGATAAAGCCCCCCTCACCAATGATGTGTGGATTAGTGGGTTACCCGCGGTTGGGGCGGGGGAGATATGCCTCCAATACTATTATACGACGGACCTCAATCCGTAAGCCGGGGGGGGTCCATCTGAGGGGTCTCTGACACAGCCCTCTCAGCTTTCTTGTTCCAAATGTCCTGCAACAATGTCGGC
>JAPTMW010000006.1:5694359-5707161 GCA_029822955.1 Ostorhinchus angustatus
GTTGAAAATCTTATTTCAAGAAATCTTACCAAGATAATCTTCACTTGTTCCATTGACAGATTTTTTTTTTTTGCTTATACTGTGCTGCTCCATGTTTTAGACTGTACTGCTCCATGGTTAACCTGTGCTGTTCCATGGTTTAGCCTGTATTGCTCCATGGTTTAACCTGTGCTGTTCCATGGTTTAGACTGTGCTGGTCCTGTGTGTCCCTGTGCAGAGCTCTGACCATGGCCACCCGCCCCGCCTCAGCGCTCTGCCTGCTCCTCCCCCTGCTGCTGCTGTGGGGGCTGTTGGGAGGCCAGGTGCTGTCCATCTGCCCCGCCGTGTGCTCATGCAGCCGTGGACACCGCGTGGTGGACTGCTCGTCACGAGGCCTAACCAAGCTACCACCGGGGCTGCAGCACAACATTCGTTTTCTGAACCTGTCGTTTAACAGGTAAACGGCCACACGACTCTGGTGTGGCATGTGACAGTCCACTACACCAAAGGCCGCTCACTGTGTGTACACCAACCAAAAACAGCTGCCCTGATGCTACTCCAATGTGTAGTTTTAAACAGAATCCAAGACATGATGCAGCAGGTCAGTGTCTAGAACATATGTAATCACACTGCAACTTTTGGGTTATTTCATATTCTGCTGAGAGGGAAAGTAGCTACAAGAATGACCTTCCTTTGGGGCATTTGGTTAATTTACAGACATTTACATCCACTCATTGTGGGACTCACACAAAACAAAGGTTATTAAGATTAACAAAAACTAGGGCTGAAAAACAATTGCTCAAAATGAGCCGCCATATTGCAATAAAACTGACAAAATTAACAAGAAAACTAATAAAATGTTCACTAAAAGTGATAATAAAAAAAGGCAAACTAAACGAGCAAACCTGTTAGAAAACTAAATAACTCTAAAGAGAAACTGAAAACCAGACAAAAATAAATTTGAATAATGAAAATTGCAAAAGTGTGAGAACTCGGCACGTCATCGAACTTTCACTCCCTGGATGATGATAATTAAGTCAGTATTGGCAGAACCATTATCCCCATTCCATAGATGTGTCTGTCAAAGCACGACATCTACAATCACAAAACCCATCTCAACCTTCTTATCTTTAACAGCTTTGGAAAAGACAAGAAGGTCAATGTGTCTGTCCAAATACCTCACAGGGCAAAACACAAAAAAAAGGGGGGGAAAAAATTCATTCATGATTAATACATAGACTACCAGTCAGTTTTCTCACTTTCCTGTCAGTGATATTTACTACAGGGACATTTGTGCAAAGCAGTGGGTGTTTGCAAATGAGCTGCAGACTCATAAAAGTGTGACATTCTAAAAGTCAGTGCACACAGAACGAGCCTGTTAAAAATACAGCCAGTATCTGCCCCACTTAACTGTCTGACTGTATCTGAGCACTGAACACTTGGATTCTCTTCTCAGGATGGTGACGAATACTTAGGAGTCTGATTATGTCAATTATGCACTCATTTGTTCTCTTACCTAATTACAAGATTTTTTTTTTTTTAAAAAAGGCTCTGCTCTTAGCATGCTTATGTGATCCAATAGGACTTTTAATTCTGCTGTTACACTGCACTTATATTTATAATAGAACAAACCTTTCAGTGGTTTTGCTTAGTTTACTCCAACTGAGATGGTTTCTTTCCCCCAAAGCGACTATTTGTCTGAGGAACCAGTTAAACAATAATGTAAAATCCCCTGTTTCAAAATTTTTAACAAAACAAATTCCAAAAAAACCTTCACTGAAATGTCCTTAATGTTTAAGATACAAACATTTTCCAACTTAAAACTGCATGAAACTCCTGAAAATGTCAAGAAAGACAGAAATTAACAAAATAACACCCTTAAGTTTTACAGAGTAAAACAAATAAATCTAGCTAAACTTACATTACTGTGGAGTTTCTCACTAAATGTTGACTATAAAGAGACATAGGTGACTAAAAGTGGACATTCTAAAACTAATTTACTGTATCAAATATTAGATTTTAAAAATAGGAAATAACAATACCATTAATTTAAGAAGTTAGGTTTGAGCATTGCCAAGTTGTTAGTGATATATATATATATATATATATATATCACATACATATACCATTCATTATATTGTTTAAAAATAATAATAATAATCATAATAATAATATGATAATGTAAACAAAGCCGTACATTGTGATTTCTTAAAATTTAACTCAAGGGAAAGTAATTCATTTAAAAAGGGTATGATTTTGAAAATCTAAATAAAATCACAAAATGTAATCCTCCAGTTCAGGGCTGCACAATATAGGAAAATGTACAGATTAGTGATCATTCCTAAATGTGGGTTTTTTCCTGTTTAAACACATACACAGACTAAACCTTTAAAAACTGATGCACTTCATGTGGCTTTACTCAAATCTGTACCGATATTTTGGTCACTGCAAAATCGAATTCATTCCTCAGACTCGTCAACAAAGACTTTTCACTACAGGAGATTAAATATGATGTGAGAGGTATTTGTACATATAATATTAAAAACACAGGCTGTTGATAGTGATTTAGTCATTTTCAGTTAATTTTGAGGTGATTTGTTGTGTTTGTGTCTGAACCTGTGGGCTTTGACTGTTATTTATGTCTATTATTATTATTATTATTACTATTATTATTGTGTGACTGAAACAGTCCATCCTCAGTCCACCGCTACCTGCCCTGGTGTTTGTTGGGTCAGTAGAGGCTGACGTCCAGTAACTGGTGTTCCGTCCTTCTGACAGCCTGCAGGACGTGGACGGTCAGCTGAGCCACTACGCCCACCTGCGGACCCTGGACGTGTCCTACAACCGCCTGGAGACGCTGCCCCCCGCCCTGCCGCGCTCCCTCTGGGACATCCGAGCCACGGGGAACCTCCTGCGCTCGCTGGACAAGAACGACACGGCGTACCACTGGAACCTGAAGTTCCTGGACCTGTCGGACAACGAGCTGGAGCGGATCGTGTTCATCAACAACACGCTGCCCGGCCTCCAGACCCTCAACCTGAGCCACAACCGCTTCTGGACCGTCCCCACCAACATGCCACACAACCTGCAGAGCATCGACCTGTCCCATAACTACCTGGTGCAGATCCTGCCAGGTTCTCTGGACCGGCTGCCCAAACTGACCCAGTTCTACCTGCACGCTAACCGCTTCTCGTGGCTGTCGGAGGGGGTCTTCGACAAGCTGTCAGCTCTGGAGGTGATGACTTTGGGCGATAACCCGTGGGCGTGCGAAGAGGAAGAAAACATCACGAAGCTCCTGCAGTGGGCTGAGCAGACCCACGCCACAGTCCACGGCTGCCCCTGTTACACCAGACCCGTGTGCGGCCAAGCCCACCTGGCAGCGCCGGGGGGGGAGTGGCACTCCGCTCTGTTCACAGAGCCTCCGCTGTGGGTGGATGGCGGAGGCGAAGGGCCTGACAGGACTGCGGAGGTCACGTCCGGTTACCAGGCCAAATCTGCGCTTTTTGAAACCGGAATATATCACAACACCAGAGGCGGGAACGACTCTGTGGACCCTGTGGTGTTTGTGTGGACATCGTCCTCCAGTTCTGTCAGTTTCACCAAACGCACAAGCACAACAGCTCGCCCTCGCTCATCCACCAAGAGACCCAGAGTCGCCACCTCACAGAACAGAGGCCGGGGACTCCTTAGTGACACTCCAAGCACCACTCTGACTGTTTTCATCATCCTAACGTCACTTTGCAGCTTCTAACACCAGCTTACCTGGATACTGAAATATTCTGGACGATGAATGTATGACCACGCAACGCCACGCACCTCCATTATCATCTCTTGTAAAACCTGTTACAACTGTTACTGCCGACTAGGGGTCGACCGATATGTTTTGGTTTTTTTTGGCTTTTTTTCCAGGGCTGATATCAATAACAATTATTAGTAATCAAAAAAACTGAACAATTACACTAAAAATATAAGCCTCAGTGGCAAACTCAAGTGTAACTCCAGGAAAATGCCCCTAAACTGACTGTTAAACCCAATAAACAAAATACAATTCAGTAATACTTTAACAATTCCATTTGTCAGTTTTCACGGTTTAACAAGATTTACAATTAAAGGAAAGAAACAAGAGCATGAGTTCAATGACGATGATCTGAGTTTCATCAAACACTAAATACATGAGGCTTACTTTCCAAGATTCACATCAATATGACCTTGCAAGCAGGGATTTATTTTGAATGTAGACTGAAAGGCATTCTTCCGTCTTATATAAATATGGATGTGTCTAAAAACATCTGTATGCAGCCACACAAAAAAAAAAGAAAAAAAAAAGCAGGTGAAATTATGACGCTCATTGTAATGTAATTATGATTTTCAACTGGATGGTATAAGAATGACAATAATATCAACAATAATAGCAACATGTTAAAATAATTGAGATTTTTTTGTGATGAAGTCACACACAGTGGTTGACAACACCTAAAACTGGAAAGATTATGAAGAAATGCGAAATAAATCCTTTCAGTGTCAACAGGCTGTTAAACATGATCACCTGACGAAGTACAATTTATTTTTTCAGATATCAGATTAAAAAGGTCCAGTGTGAAAGATGCAGGGGGATCTAAAAGCAGAACTTGAAAATATTATTTTTCATCCCTGTATAATCACACAAAAACGACCCCCATTGCATTTCTGTTTCCTATGAATGTTTATATCTGTAGAAGGAGCAGTTCGCCTCCATGTTTGTACAGATTTATGGCACATGTCATCCAGAGTAAAGGCCCATTCATCCTCGATTAAAGGTGGGTAGGAGATCCTGGAAAAACAGTTCGAGCAAGCTACAATTTGAAAACGTGCAATTCAAAAGTCCAAACCCCTTTCTTCAGACTTTCTCCTGAAGCAACACCTCCAGAATATCAGATCGTACCCGCAGTGGGTGGAGGGGGGAGGGACAAAGGGCAGTTGAGTTTGATAGACATTTCACCATTCAATCATTTCAATGGGCTGGTTCAAATGATTGGATGGTGTTCTTTTCAGTCCTGTCCGTTCCACAGGTGATGAAAAAAATCTTTATTTTTGTGTTAGAGCATTTAATTCATTGGTTGTAATCGGGGTGTGAAGGGGATTTTGAGCAATATAGTAAAAAATGCTTCAGGAAAACCTCTCCTACCCCACCTTTAACGTCCATAAATAGGTACGTCTGTATCAAACGGTGTCAAGTTTCACCGCCTTTATACTTAGGTGCGTCCATTGCGTCGGAACCAAAGCCACCAGAAGGTGCCAATCTTAATTAACATATTGGCTGAATACCATGAAGAAGAGTGAAGTTTTTTGAGAAGAAGAAAGTCAATAATAATAAAAAACATGGCGACGACAGAGGAGGTTTTACTAATGTTGATCTTGTGAAGGGTAGTTGGTATAAATGTCTAAACTTCTGCCATTTCTGGAAATCATTCTCTTAAGATCTCAACACTGCCCCCTGTGGTTCCCGTCAGTACTGCACTGTATTCTCAGTTTGGGTCCGCAAACTCCCAGAGAACGGACAGAAGTAATGAATGCAGAGGACGGACAGAACGCTTCGCCTGTGTACGTCTGCGTCTTTAACGTAACACATGAACGGGCCTTTAAAGTGTGTTAAACCTACCATGTTTGACTGAACATCCTTTATAAAGTTCCAAATGGACAAAAACTGTAATGCGGCATCATAAGGGGGGTGAGGGGGGATGTTCAGTTAGACTTCATGGCTAGGTGTCACCAAATATCACACACTGAACCTGTAACAGAAAGAAAACTGATAATTGTAAAAGTACTGATAATTGGATCCAATGACTGTCCACAAGTCGGTCGACCCCTACTACCTACTGTCACTACCATCAGTTTCATCCTCATTATCATCAATTTTCCAAGTATCTGACTGCACATGATAAAGTGAATGTTAAATCTTCCAAGGAACCCGGCTCCAGTACGGTCATAGCTGAACTGGAGTCTTCAAGTCAATGCTCAGCTCTCGGTGCGTCCACCCTCAGACTGCTCTGCTCTTTCTAATATGAGGCTTGTGCTACATTTGGCTCAGTAAACACTGTATGACATCCCATAGCGCCTGTGGACACACCTGACCGGATCATCCACATTGAGCAGGGCCGAAAAATGTCCAATGTACAACGGAACAGTTTGCAATAAGGTGAAAGGAAAACCAGAAGCACAGATTTTGATATTCCTTACAGCGGTCAACGCCGAGAAAAACTACCAATAACCTTCAAGGAATTCTAGTCAGTACTGTGTTGATGCAGAAGTAACTTGAATTATGAAACAACTCCACTAAGAAAAACCAAAGTACAAAAACACTATGTTCAAAGAAAATGATGTAGCAGGAGGATTCTCCAAAGGTAAGTGTTCCAGCAAGTCTTTGGCACATTTATGGAAGTTTATGGCTCATGGTGGAAAAAGAAAAGTACTGCAGTCGTCTGGGATTGGTCTCCATGGTTACTGATCAATAAAACAACCTGAAAAATACTCATCTCTGAAAAGACAAGCTTATTTTTCTCCAAACATACAACTCTTCTAACTCTCATCCCTCTCCTCCTTAGACGGGTTCAGACTTTTCCAATATTATTTAACAGTCTTTAAAACGCAGGTGGAAAACAGACACTAAATATGGTCTTGAACCATCTTTGGTTCTGTTACAGATACAGAAAACATCTTTGGCGTTTTCCCTGTTATCGTAAGACAACTTTTCAACTCACTTTCTGTGGATCTGATAGTTAGAAGATAAATGACCTTTAGCAAATTCGCTGTCAAGCTTTTTCATTCACTGCTTTCCTAAACATCTGTACACACATACAGTCACATGATACACACAGGAGTGCATAACCATTGTTTTTGATGACTTTTGATCGTCTAATAATTTTTTTCGCGACTGTATAATAAGAATAATGGTGGAAATTCATATAAAATAATACACTGTTTTGTTGAACCTGCAAATGCCAAAACCGTGAAACTCCTCCATCACAGACACAGAATCAAATCTCCACACAAACTGTTGTGTCGTACATATGCTGTTGTTAGTCCACTAAGAAACATATCCAACAGTAGTAGTTGACCATTCCATACTGACTCCAAGTATCGGCTCTGTGCTTCGAGCAGGGATGCCTCTTCTTTTTCAGGTTCCACATTCAGCCCAATTTGATCTCAACTGGATCAGACTGAGAAAATAATAGTGTAATAGCCTATTAATAATGACAAGTCCAAAAAAAAACATTAAATTATGAAAACATTTACATTTACAAACCAATTACTACCAAATACATTTAAAAACTGAAATTTAAGTGCCATTTTAACAATACAATGCCTCTGTTTATCATTTCTACATGTACATTACACATCAGATCTACAAAGAGATTCAGTAACAGACAGAACATTGGTTAAATTATACCTAAATTTCATTTTAAACAGTTCAGGTTGTTTATGTTTATTCAGATTATTCACATCATTATTGATAACGGGTAGTTTGTTAATGTAAAAGTTTTCTGAATTTAATGCTATTTTTTGCACCAAAACAAAGAGAAAAATGTGTAGCTGTCATTATTTCTAGGTTATAATGTTATTATTTTACTGGAGATCATATTGGTCTGTATGTGGCACCTGAACTAAAACCAGTATGACATCTTTGACTGTTAATATCTTAAGTGTCATTTTGGCACTTTGCAAATTCATCCCGCGGGCCGGATTGGACCCTTTCGCCACATGTTTGACACCCCTGACCCCTGAGTAACTAAGTAACCAAGTACCTTTAGTTCCTCTTTAGAGCCCCAGCCAATTAAAGCGTATCATCAATTAATCATCAATGGTAACCAATGTATTAATTTTTTTGCTACGTGAAAATTCTGCCGCTCTGCTCCCATGTGTCTGTGCTTGGCCCCTCACACAAACACACAGACCAGCGAAGTGCAGCACCGCCTCCCACCCTCACTAAGCTGCAGCAGAGAGGACGAACACGAGACACATAGTGAGAGAAACTGCATTTTTTGTACTCCATGAGAAGCTGTGACTTTGTAAAACAAAACTACACTTTGGTGGCCCGTGACAAGAACGTCCTTGTGGAAACACGCTGTTAGGGCACGTCAAAGAGAGCATTCTAGTATTTTTCACGCAAGTTTTACAGTACGTATTACAGCGTTTTAACATCATGTAAGTGGCATCCCTGTGAAATAAACAAAGGTATATGCAACTTAACTCCCATGTCCACCGTTATCTAATATAAGACTATTATACAGTTTTAAAGCTGTACAAGTTGCATCTTTATGAAATAAAGATAAATGCAACTGTTGACTCCCATGTCCACCATTAATATAAGACTACTATTAAATATAGCGTCCCACTTCACTTCATACTATCATGCAGGATTTACTGGGGCTCATAAATTCACAACTTAATGTCTTCATTAAATTAATTTTGAAAAGGTTCAGAATAATGTATTTAGTGTGTTTAATGTATTTAATTTTATGTATTGCATGCTTTAAAAGCAGCTACACTGTTACTTACAATCTAGTTTAGTCCCTTGTATTAACTCTAGTAATGTGATGCATGTTTTGATTATTTCTAATTTTGTTTGCAGTTAACTTTTTTCAAAACTTTTTAATGTTTGCGTCAACATTTACTTTTGAGCTGTTTGCAAATGCCCCGTGGCTATACCCATGTACAGTGTATATCCTGTGTATATCAATGTTCTTATTTCATATATCGGTAGATATATCGGTTATCGGCCAATATATTGGATATTGGCTTTTTTTTCGCCCCAATATGACACTGACTAAGGTTTAGGCTCCTGCTGCATTTAAAGGTTATTAAGTGAAGTAAATGTTAGAGAAACCAGGACAGTCCTTCATGACCTGAATACCAGTCTTACTGGTCTGAACACTGACCACATACTGGGTTAAACTGGGAGGGAGGGGATGAACGGGTGTGCGCTGATCTGTGGACTGTAAGAGTGGGGGAATGAAACTCAAGACGCTTATAAAACTGGGCTCTCCCTCTCTTTCTCTCTCTCTCTGAGGTACTGCAGACGCCAATGTCAGCATGGATTCCCAAGGTGCCACGGCCAAAAATAAATAGGTGGTCAATCACAAAACGATTTGTCAACTAAAAAAAAAAAAAAAAAAATTGCGGTCCACTAATTTTCTTGGTCGACTAATCGCGGCAGCAGTAATATTAACAAACACAGTATGTCCCAATACACAAGATCATAGCCATAGCTAATTTCTGTTTTTTTTAAATGGACACATTCCAGGGTGAACTCAAGTCTTGAATTGAGTAACATGTGCAAAGCCAGTGGTTTTGAAGAGTTCAGACTGTTTCTTTCAGTAAAAGTATTAATGCACATAATGGTAATACTGCACTACAAGTACAAGTTGTGCACTCAAAATTTTACTCATAAGCTATAATTTATGAGTATTATCAATAGTCAGTGATAATTGCTTTCAACTCGTGGTGCGTTCATGTTCAGGCTGAATGACTTTAGAACATGTGTGCGACTCCCCAGTGATGGACCTCCATTTAAAGTGACAGAAAATGTGGAAATTGTGATCTGACTGTTCAGACTGAGGTCACATGACAAAAGACCAGTTCATCTGATTCACATCTGAGACAAACACGAAGGAAAAGGTCAGATTTGGGCGACTTCTGCCTGTAAGATGACCAGCATTGTCAGAGTTATGTCCTCTACTCTGGGGTGCCGGTAAGGAGGGGGTCCAGTGTTTTTTGGGGGCCCACAGAGGAGTGGAGGGGGCCCAGTGGACGCCGCTTCGTAGTTGTGAAGATGTGTGTGATCGGCTGCTTATGAGAGGAACAGTAGTCGGGAGGTGAATTGTGAAAGTATGGTAAGTAACAGTTGTTTTCACGCTGTCGTATGTGACTATGAATAGATCGCACCTCCACGTACAAAGCCGTAATCACACTGGGTGGGGTCAATATGGTCAAGGTATAGATGTGGACTCACCTCCGGGCCACATAGTAGAAAACAGGGTTTCCGGTCTTGGACGTTCCTGCCTGGTAGAAGATGTTGAGGGTCTTCAGGGCTTTGAACTCCTCCTTCTCATGAACCTGGTGTCTGTAGGATCAACCACAGAGATCAGCTTCAGTCTTTAATACACAGTTTAAGAACTTCTTGATTTCGTTAAATTGTTAAAATGTTCTCTTTTTATTTTAAAAGAATGGACTAGTTTTAATCTTAACACTAGTTTTCTTTTCTCAGGTATTCTTATGAAGAAAGCCTTTATTTAACAGAATCTGAAAAAAACAAGGATGAAAGAGCAGACTATTTGCAGCAGTGATTCTCAACTGCTGGGTAGAGACCCAAAAGTGGGTCTCAAACCCGTTTCCAGTGGGTCGTGGGCCTTTGTCTGGGCAAAAAATAATGTTAAAAAACCCATCCTGATGAAACAGATGAAATGTCTTGGTGATATTTAATGTGACACTGTGTCCATGTGGGTGGTGCCTATAGCGTCACCTCTTCACAAAATGACATGGATTGGTTTATTCACTCCAAACAAGTTTATACAAATGCAAATGATTTTCACAGTTTTTTTTTTTACAGCTTTACAAAAGTTAGCTTCAAATTTGTTTGATATTCAACAGCCACTGTCTTTTAATTTATTTTATCTCTTGCACTTTCTGACAGTGCATGGGTCCAAAAGCACCTTGGGATGAACTTAGGTACAAAGTTACAGTGGTCGTTGTGGTGGAACTTAATGTTCAAGTAAATAGTTTCTGTTATCCACTCATCACCTAAGCTCAAATCCACCGAACATCTGACACCACAGAGGAAGAGGACGTTAAAGTGACAGGAAACAAACACTTCTGTGGTATAACACATACTCCACCCTCACACACATTTAATCAGGCAGTAAGAAAGATTTAACTCCTATCATCCACAGAGGATTCATAAAGTGCAACCGTGCATTTACACCATCACTGCAGCCCTTCACTGTGAACAGACCCCTGCTCTGAGATCATAAATTCTGTATGATTCACTTTGACATAGTTCACTATATAATGGTCGAAATGGCATTACTGTTACTGCATTCAGCAAACAAGTACCTCCCTCGTGGACTATATGAAAACTAGTGCTGATGAAGTTGAGTGCAGACTCTGTTTGGGTTACGATGTGAACTGAACATGAAGAACCTTTTATTTTCCAAAACTGCAACTCCACTAGTTCTCACATTGTCAAATGTTGTTTTAATGTAGGATGACTAAAGTTCTATTGAAATGCATGAAAATGTCATGCATTAAAAAACACTTCTTGCTAACATATCCTCACATCTGAAAAACCCAGAAAAACTAATCAATTTTCTTGAAAAGTTCTTTATGGTAAACTCTTAAGATTTGTTGCACATATAAAAAGTTGGCACTCAACAACACATCTGGTCTTTGCAACCAAAAATTTGTAGTGGATAAAGATTATAGATCAAAAATAATTCAAGTCAAAAACCTGCCCCTTGATAGTTTCACTGGTCAGTCTGAATCACCTGCAGATGTGTAGCTGCAGATTTCTGACTTATGTTAAAGACAATGGAGATTATTGGAGAAATATGAAATACATTTGTTTGTCACTATGAACGTATGCAGCCACTAAAGGGTGAGTCACCCTGCCGGTCTCCCACAGTGGTGAAAACTAACACCAAGGCTGAGTCAAAAATGAGAACCAGTAAGAAACAACTTTCACTGTTGTTTTCACCACTGGACACAGCTCCAAAGTAAAAGAATGAGGTCTGCTGCTGAAAAGGCAGCATTTCTATGACAACGGCGTAAAGTCCATGGTTCAAACCAAACTGTGAAAGTCCGGTCCTAGTTTGGACAGTTCAAAACCAGGGGTGTAACTGTGTACTCGTTTGTACCGAACCATTTCGTTTCGGAGCCTTTCATACAATACAAAGGTGTACCGAATGAATACATGTAGCCTATGTGAAGAACGAAAACACACTTATTTGTGTAGGCGATACACTGGTGAATGAGTCCTACCTGGTCATGAACTCCTCAAACTTGGAGCTGGTCAGGTTGAGGCTGGACCAGTGTGTGTCCGCCACAGGTTTGTGTTCAGGTGGACCCAGGTACGCCAGCAGGGTCGCCATCTTGTCAAAAGGACGCCTGCCTACAGCTTTATGGTCCCTGAAAGCATCATCACAGTACATTTGTAGCAGCTGTTCATATTTAACAGCCATGTAATGCTGTAGTATGTGACAGACTGGAGACGGACCGGTTACTGGACAGGTACTGGCCGATCCTCTCCTGGTTGTTCCACAGTAAACGGTGAAGGGCCAGGACGTTCCCGTCACTGATGAAAGACAGGCTGTGGTTGACAGAGTCGCTGGGCGGAGAGTCCGAGGCAATGTCTAAGAAAAACCTGTAGGGGGGAAGAACAGGTCCAGTCTTTATTTTCAAACAACCTGCAGCTGTTTTAGTTCGACAAGGTAAGACGACACGAAGTTTATGAGATTATGAATCCAAGGGGGAAATAATCGGGTGTTACAGTCGCTCCATTCAAGCAGAACAAAAAGTAGCAGGAAAGAAGTGATCAATACAACAGAAAAAGAAAAAATATATATACAGTCACAGAAAATATTCTGCCACCCCTTGTTTAGTTCAGTTTGTTGTTCATTTTAATGCCTGGTCCAACTACAGGTCCATTTGTTTGGACAAATATGATACCGACACAAATAGTTCAGAGTAGTTGAATTTCAGAGCTGATATCTATTCATTGAACATGTTTTCTTGATAATAACCCAAATCACTTCAGTTCTTCCATCAGTATCTGTGTCATTGTTCTGACAAA
>JAPTMW010000006.1:5851797-5863174 GCA_029822955.1 Ostorhinchus angustatus
AGCTTCAGGACTCACTATCAGCCCCAGTGACAAGACAAGACCCAAACTGATAGAAGTTAAACTTCTCAAATTTATTTAATGAAAACATGGTGCGTTTTGAACCTGAAAACACAGAAGACAAGTTTATGATAAACCAAAATGACCAGTGGGTGGCGACAATAAATATGGAAATATTCCCTTTGACACTAAATTAGGTCCATTTGAACAAAACCAAAAGATGTACTCCAAAAAATTAAAAGTGCATTTATCAAAAAGCTGACAAAAAAATCTGAACATTTCAGTAATAGGCTTTTTTTTTTCAAATCACGAAATCAGTAAATGTACACAGTAGATCCCCTCATTCCCCACTTGCCCCACACCCATCCCATGATCCCAGATTCTCTAAAGGAAAAAAGAACACAAAATACAAAAAAGAATGTAGTGATAAAGAAGGAACAGTAGAACAAAGTACAATATCCAAATAAATAAAATTTAAAAATTCAAATGAGGAAACGAAATAAACACAGCATTGGTTTAAGTTGCCAGTCTTCACCTAAGTATGTACAAATATAAAGTACTAGTCCCAGTTTTTCACATCAGTAATGTTGTCGAAAAGTAACAGGCTTTTTTAACGCACTGTGTTTTCATGCAAAATGAATTGAATTCATAAAGTGCAACTAGTGTTTCTAAACCTAACTTTGTGCCCGGGCAAAGGCCTGCGACCCCCTGAAAAGAGGTTAGGACCCACCAGTTGAGAATCGCTGCTCTAAACAACTGAAGCACATCATGAACACTTCAGTAAACTGTTCAATAAACATGTGGAAACTAACAGAGACAGAAACAACAAGAGATGGTTGAAATCTGCAAGTTCACGCAAATTCCGTTTTGTCAAGTGGCTACAGATCTGTCGTAGCAGCCCCTAGATCTGCCATTAGCAACCAAGATGTGGACTCACCTCTGGCATAAGATGATTTCTGGTGCTTTTTAGTCTGTGATTTATACGTATTGGAAACCAAAATGATGGAACATCAGTGCAGGTCTCAGTTTAAGGCTCAGGTTCTGACAGGTGGATGAACTTTGGGGCTTTGTCAGACTGATCTGCATCAGAGGATTATCCAAGAGTGTGAAAAGATGTGCCCGTGTGTCGACTCCAATCTATAACCAGAAAACCATGGTGCCTCCGAAATCTACACTCTATGATCGTGACAGTCATGACATTCACCGGTTTATTTCCAGATTGTTGATGTTTTTCTGCATGTTTAAACCAGATAAATATGTGTTGATGTTTCGAAGGCACCGACTGAAGCTGAAAACTGTTCGTCTCATACCATAACTGCCTGTCGTCCACTGCATGGACAAAAGTCTGTGGACACGTTGAATCAAGGTGTTTGTTTTCTAACAGGGTCTGAGATAAAAACAATAAGGACTAATGTCAGAATATAATTTATATTGGGATAAATATCACACTGATTATTATATCCCCGAACAGAGGGATATTGTGTTTTTGGTCTGACTGCCGCTGCCACCCCCACTGGCCCCGCACCACCAGATATCCTTCATATGAACACGATAACTTGAAAGGGTTTAGAAATTCCATATTTTCCATATCAATGAATATCATGGAGAGGAAGAACTGATTAAATTTTGGACGATTTACCATTTCTAGATTGGCCATAATGGGGCGCTCAAAAGTTTAAAATCACTAAACACTCTTTTGTTCATATCTTTGGAACTATGTGTCAGATGGACTTAAAATCAAGTGCAAATGAAAGGTCATGACCTGGGGATGCCTCACGTCATGACATCATAGCTATCTGGTTAAGGATTGGAGGTGTCTAGGGATATACCCCTAGCCGTCGCTTCTGATGACTAGTTTTCTAGTTAATATTGATGTTTGTGTGTCCGATTCTCATGAACAGGACATTTTACAGCTGTAGACATGATGTGTCCCAATATTTATGTCCATATAGTTTAGAAACATTAATATTTCCTTAAAGTTTAATGGGAGATTTTTCTTCTGAAGTGAGATGTAAAGAAAATAGATGGTTAGATGAGGACGAAAATTATTATTTACAGTCAGAGCAGGAAAAATATTTTAGAAATTTAGAGGAAGAACATTTAAAATCAGAGTCGTAGATTTAAAAAAAAATGTTGATATAAATTCAGTCCAAACCATCTCTGAGTTATTTTGGAACTAAAGGTAACAATTTAAACCAAACTAACCAATGCAATGATATTTATTCCAATATAAAACTCTATTCTAACATTAGTCCTTATTGTTTTGATCCCAGACCCTGATAAAACAAACACCTGGATTCAACGTGTCCACAGACCGTGGTCCATAACGTGTCTGACTTATGCTACTATATTATGAGGCTAACGAAAAAACAAAAATGGAATAGAGCTTTTGAAAACCCTAAGATCGCATTAAAGGTTTTTGTGACATGAATTAGGAAAAGGTGTGAATTCCAGCTAAGTTGCTACTGAACGGTCCAGAAGAATGTCAGTAGAACTCACATATACATTTGATGAGCAGAAAACGGCTTTAAATAATGCACACATGAGTCGCTAATATTAACTTCACCCACTTCCTGGCCTCCTTTTTTAACAGTTCCACAGTAGCTCAGCCCTCTGAAATGCCTCCATCTCCGCTGGTGTGGGAATAGCTGCTGCTGCTGCTGTGTGTCATCACCTTTCCCAACTGACAAGCTGCTAAACTGGGAACAAGAAAGCATCTCGACATCTTCTATCATCTGCGTAGCATTTCACTGGAGAGCAGGACTCACAGGTCTGCTGTGTGTGTGCTGAAATATATATATATATATTTTAAAAAATGAAGAAAAATCCACTAATAATTGCTTTATGGGGGGAGTATTAGAGGGTTTGGTATGCAAATGAATGAGACAAATGCTCTGTAGACCAAATCTGAATGTTTTAAACAAACTTGTCACTTCCAGGTAGACGAGGACCCCTGTGTGTAGGGACTTACTGCATCTTAATGAAGTCAGTTTGTTTTAATATATACAGTATTACTGAAAAAACTTATCTCTATTTTAAAAAGTTCTTTAAACATGAAATCAATTTGCCCTACAGCTTGACTGTTTTGCATTAGGAAGCCCACTGTCGCATAGGGCTGGGCAACAAAACCAAATATTATAATGATAAACATTTTCATATCAGTCGATATTGGTAATAGATCAATAGATAAATCATTGTCAAATCTAAGCTTTACAGTCAAAAAAGCTCATTGAGAGTTTTTTTAAATTATTATTTCTTAAGGTCAGAATGTTCCTGAAATGATAAAATGTTCATTCACTGTCAAAGTAAAACATTAATTTCTGTGGCAATTAGGGACAAATTGAACCCTAAACACAAAAAACTATTAATCATTTTTGCAATAATCAGACACTGATCTCCAAGGAAAATTCTCCTATTCTTTAAACGTGATGTGATCTATCATGATAATCATTGTTTTATCGCCCAGCCCTACTTTCACGTCTGCACTGGTAAATTTTGCCAAATGAGCATTGAAGTTGCTTCACTTTCAGACAATCGATTGTAATTGCGTTGCTAGTTTTAATGTCATTGCAACAGAAAACTGCCCTGAATTCTAAAAAAGAACATGCATTTGGGTGCATTGATGTGTCTAACATATTAAAATGTCCCCCTGCACATTGTTTTTACTCATATTCAAAGATTTATTTGCCAAAGATCAGAGGCCTCATGTATAAATGACGCATTCTAAAGCTGTGTGTACATGTTATCCAATGTAATCTATTGAAACATTTTCTACATTTGAACATTACCGTAACCCAATGATGCACTGACCGCTCAGGCTCACTTTAATGTGAGCTCTAGTTTTGTATAGACTTAAAACAAATGGTTCCTTTTTTTTTTTTTTCAAACCTTGCTTTCATGTGTAGTGATTCAGAACAGATCGAAGCACTGTTGCCTTTCACTCTCATGCTGTTTTGACCAGACGTTCGTACAGTTAAGGGTCCAAATCATGAACATTCATATCTGACACCAGGGAGATACAGGATGCTGGTGAAATCCCCTTCTTTGGTCAGAAAAACATGCCAGCATCAGTAAAAGGAAGTCCTTTGGTCAGAGACATATGATCGGACCACTTGGAGCAGGTTTGTGCCTCTCACTCCTGTTCCAGAGCAGTGATGAAAGCATTCGATGCTTCATGATCTGTATCTAAACATGTACTTGGATTCTCAAACCCTTCACCTGTCCATAGTAGAGCTGGGTCAGTTTCAGTCGGGTCTGGTGGAGGAGCTGACACTGGTTGTGTAAAATTAAAGTGTCCTTCAAGTCAGTGGATCTGTTGGTAATGGGATTTTCTTTTCTGAAACAAAAGAAAAACTAGTGGTTAATTGATTTTTGTTATAAAATAGAAGAATTAAAATTGACTTTCAAGGCGTTTTTCTTTTCCAGTGTCAAAACAGATAAATGAAATTTAAAAAGTGGTTGATTTTCCTTTTCTCTTTCTAATTACAAAAAATGAAGTTACTACCTTACAGAAATGGAAATCTGACCAAAAACACCTGTTTTTTTTGTCGACATGCTCCATACAAACTCCAGATTTTGTACGAACTGGAAGATTGGTACAAACCCATCATTGGTAAGAATCTTTGTGACCGAGGCATTAGCGCTCTTTCCTGAAAATGACAACATCTGGTCTCAGAAAATGAAAAAAAAAAAAAAAACGGTGTTTTTGGTCTGTTTTTCCATTTCTGTAAGGTAGTAACTTTATTTTTTATTACAAAGAGAAAAGGAAAATCAATCTGTTATTTAAATTTGGTTAATCAGTTTTGACACTGAAAAAGAAAAACGCCTTGAAATTAAATTTTAATTCTTCCATTTTAAAGCAAAAATCAATTAAGCAGTAGTTTTTCTTTTGTTTTTGAAAAGAAACTCCAGTTACTAACAGATGCACTGACCCTTCACCAGCAGCTTGTGCCAACAGTGTCATGGCACTAAAGAACTGACGTCAAAAGCAATATTACAATATAATAAAACTGTAAAGCTGCACGAACTCGGCAACATGTCAGAGTTGAGGCTGATGACAGTGATGTAGCCACAAAACGCAGACGGAGGCATCATGTTTTACTCGCTGCTGCAGCTCATGGCCTGTTCCAAAGTGCAGGGACGTAAAATATATCCACCTGGAGTTAACTACGTCCCACCTCAAAGTATTCCAGACCATCCATGTTGAATGTACTCAACAAATATGGAGGACCGCAGATCTAAGCTCCTATTAGTTTTCTACTGAACAGGTATTTAAACTGTCAACGATGCAGTGTTCTCACATACACAAACCACATGGAAGAGGCCAAACAACGGATGAGCTCATCATACGCTGTCAAGTTTCTTTCCATTGCGAACTTGCGCAGTGTTTGCCGCCATTGTTGTGTTGACGTTATGTTGATTTGTGGTGAGTTTGGGGTACTTCAATCTGGCTCCACTTCTAGGACCTCCGGCTTCGAAAGGGCGTTCCAATGCATTTGACCCAGTTGGACGTCTGAAACTTCCCACCTCCCTGCACTTTGGAACGGGCCGTTAGTCTGTACTGTTACTGGTGGTTGACGAACCTGCTTAGAGGTGCATTACTCACTGGAAAAACATCTAAATCTGACCAAGTGTATTTTTCTCATTTCTAGTCCAAATATCTCATCACACTTAAAATCAGACAGAATCACCTAAAGAGAAACTTTTGAGATATAAGAACTGATTTATAGACGATAGATCTGGAAAATCTGATTGAAGAATTCTTACCAAGATCATTTTCACTTGTTCCATCAGCAGATTTTTTTTGCTTGAATTAAGCAAAAAAAATAAATCTGCCAATCAGATTTTCCAGATCTATTGTCTGTAAATCAGTTCTTATATCTCACTTAAAAGTGACTCTTTAGGTGATTCTGTCTGATTTTAAGTGTGATGAGATATTTGGACTGAAATGAGACAAATCCACTTGGTCGGGTTCAGGTTTCTTCCAGTCCACTTGGGCTCTGCTGGGCTGACTCCCTTCCACTCAGGAGGGTCCTGACACCAGCCCTCTGACCGACTGGAACCCTGAACTTAGGATCATTTAACACCACTCAGAGCTGATTCCTAGTTTTTGCCGAGGACCAAATAACTATGCTCTAATGCGTTCTCAGTTAAAATATTATCTACTTAGGATGTTATGGTAGCTTAAAGAAACCCCGCTATGACACTAATCACATGTATTGTGTAAATGATTGCTTTTGAATGAACAGATTTCTGGTCAGTCCCATCTGCATGCTCATATTATTAACAGCTTGTAGCTTCCACGAAGTGCTTCCCTTTACCTGGAATTCTCTCCTCATCTTCAGCTTTTTCACTTCTACAGTTTCATATTCTTCTATGTACAACAGGCGTCTACTGTCTGAATGTTGGTTTACAGCCAACCCAAGTGTTTTTTTCAACAAAGTAGTTTAATATGGACTACTTTAATAGCCACACAATTATTTGTGGTTAAATATTATTACATAATGGAGGAATAACAAAGAATCATACATGCTTGCAACTTATTATCAGATTTGTACAGGAATGTAACTCAATGTATAAATGAAGTGTATGCATGTATCTTTAACCAGCACAGGATTTTAATGGTGCAGACATTTATACATGAGGCCCCAGAATGGTTCCAACTCCTAAAACTTGGATGACCAGTCACATGGAAAGTGTTTAGTAAAACATTTGATTCCAACCCAACCTTTGCTGTATTTCTCCTGAACTCGATCATCAGTGCTCAAATGAATAGTGTTCAGTTGAGTTGAACGGTTTGTTATTGAAGCTATAAAACGGTCACAGACAGGAAGAACAAGTGAAGCTGAAAAAGGGATGAGACTAAAAGCTATCTTTGTGTTAAACCCTGCTTTAAACACAACTTATACCACTATAAAAGCTCACACTGTCATGTAATGAAGGGATTTTTCTACCTTTAAGCCACACTTACCCCTAATATCCAGTCAAATAGTGGTGTTTGGCTGAACAGTACTGTCAGTGGAAGTGAATCCAACTGATGTGTTTGTATGAAGGAATGTGTGCAGTCTACTTGTGTGCCTCCTGATTTCACTGCTCGGTCAGTTACCGTCTCCACACTCAGCCAAACTGAGCAAAACCATCAGCCCAAAGACTTTGAACAGAAACCTCCTCAGTCCACACTGCACTGTTTGGATTTAGGAGTCGATGAATCTCAGTTTATCAGTGTTTGAACACAACATGGACTGCAGTGATAATGTTTTAGACACTGTGTGTTTAGTGATATAGGACATTTGGGTCAGTATACAGCTGTCTGGATCTTACTTTGGTCGCCATGGTCATCCCTCCTGTTGGTTGTAAAAATATTTTCCTCAGCAGTTTCTTTGTTGAGCAGTGTTTGTGACAACCACCACGTCACTGCTGGGTGTCATCATGTGGTTAACGATGCATTATGTACTTTAGCTGTGATCGTTTATCACAACTTTTTCCATTCAAATTTAGAATGACTTGTAGGACAGAGACCCCACCACCATGTGCACAAAACCAGAAGAAAGTCTATACGCAGTCAAAACAGTAGGATTCACCTGGTGACGAAGGGTTTAACCATCATATAAATGTGGTTTTTCTCCATGAATCTATGCTGTGCTGCAAATAATTCGGTATAATTGGCAACAAACACGGGTGTAGCTTAGATTTGGGGTGTCCAATCCTAGTCCTCGAGGGCCGGTATCCTGCATGTCTTTGATGCTTCCCTCTTCCAGCACACCTGACGGTCCTCATCAGGCTCCCGGAGAGCTTGATGATAGGCAGAAACTTGCAGGATACAGGCCCTCGAGGACCAGGTTTGGACCCCCCTGGCTTAGATGAACTCTGCAGACTCTCTCAAAGGACGACCAAAGCTTGATAAATTAACAGAACTCAACATTTATTTTGACATTTGAAATGTACATTGGTCTTTATTCTAGAAACTACTGATGACATTTCTCTAATATATTTGCAGAAAATGATCAAAATGTCAAAAAGCCTGTGAGTAATACAAACATTTTTAAGAAAGCAAAGCCAGTGTTTGAACAAAAATCTAAGCAGGTGGTCTTTATTGGATCCATCTTTGTTTTGATCCCACCTCTCCAGGGTTCAGGTGTAGACATCTGGACGGTGTCTTTTCTCTCCAGGTGTTTGCATGTCCTACACACTGTATATTCTAATAATCAACAGATGTGATGATTGAAACTGCTAAGCTAAGACCCAGACTGTTAAGAAGTCCCTTCAAACAAATGAACTCCAGAAAGGAGAGTTTAACTACGGTAGGCGACACGGCCAAAAACCTTAATGAAGTTTTCTGAGCGATTCACCATTTGAATCCATTTTTCTGTCAGTATGAACTTGTGATGAGATTGACTTCAAAATACCTACAAACCCAGGTCTTTCTACCGGCATGCTTCTGTTTCTGGTGCTGGAACAGGTTCATCATGCTACTGTTTTAAAGCTCTAATAGAGTTTTTTAGTACTTTACGCAGTGCGATGTCTGCTCCATGTCAGACTTTGCTGAACCGAACCATTCCCACATCACTGAGTTAACACCGACACCTTCCTCTGGTCCTGTTTGGTCGTCGTCAGTGTTGCTGTCGGCTGGTGAAGCTCACACATGCAGGCGTCTACAAGGAAACGATGACGCATTCGGTTGATTTAGGTATTTTCCCACATATTCCAAAAACAAAACGGAGCTTGAATGAAGTTGGTTAACTCCATATATTGCCCAGCCCTCATGAGTGGGTCAGGACCCGGTCTTTCCTCGGGTGTCTGTTCTACTTGGTTTTCACCTCAGAGGTTTTTTGCGTCTTTTCAGGCTCCCTTAGCAACAATTTCAAGAAGCACCTTGTGACGTCAACAGATTTCAGCTCCTTTACGTCCTCCTCCAGAGGAATAAATGTTTATCAGTGAATGCGTCTCCTGCTTCTGTTTTCCACCTACTTATTTCTGGTCCTGTCCAAGAAGCTTGTTACACTTGTGCATGTGCTGTCACAGCCAAGATTTTCACCAGTTTTGGGTGGAACCATTGTAATCAAAGAAGTGTCAACACAGGACAGCCAATCTCCTGCTCTTTTTTTTTTTTTTCTAGATAATCACTCTAATCCTCAAGCATTTTTTGGTAATTATTTATTCTTCTACTTAAGTTAAAAAAGTCTCAGTCAGTACTAAATCAACATCAGTAGTTATTCCACATGGGTCATTCCATGTCACCTCACCCAAAAAATTATGTATAAATTTAATTGCTTGAATTAAGCAAAAAAAAAAGTCTGCCAATGGAGCAAGTGAAAATTATCTTGGTAAGATTTCTTGAAATCAGATTTTCCAGATCTATTGTTTATAAATCAGTTCTTATATCTCACTGAAAAGTTCCTCTTTAGGTGATTCTGTCTGATTTTAAGTGTGATGAGATATTTGGACTGAAATGAGAAAAATACACTTGGTCAGATTTAGATTTTTGCAGTGTTAAAACTGCGCAAATTCCCTGGATCCAATTTTCCTTTTTTTGTTTGTTTGTTTGTTGGGAATGCTCAGAACACTTCCACATTATGTGCTCCAACCAGGCACCAGTTTCATGTTGGTGGAAAAGGCCCATGACGACATTCACTGATTGGAGGAGAGCAGCAGCGTATTCAGTCGGCCAATCAGCAGCCAGACAGACACATGAACGACCTGGACGCATCTATCACTGATCCCCTTAATTTTCTTGATTTCATTTCCTTTTGCTTTATTTTAATTAGTAAAGGCTTTAATTTTTGTCAAAGTAGACTTTTGAGCATCTCCAAATAGACATGTGATGACGACGTGATCGTATAAATTAGCGCGTGGCGTCTTTTAGCAGCTTTTCAAGCAGGTTTTTTTTGTAGGTGGTTAGCAACACTGGATGCAGTCCTCATGTTCTAAACAAAATATCCAAATGACATGAAAAGTACCAAGATAAAGATCCAGTCAAACCAGCAATATCAGTCTTTTATGGTGTTAAATCTCTGTTGTGTACTTGAATATATCACCACATACTATACTGACCAACCGTTTATTCATCAATTGCATTCTAGGGCAGAAACAAGTAGCATAATATGAATGATGTACAAGTCATGGCATGGGCTCACCTGTTTGGATTTTTCTAAAATGCTGAAGTCTGTCCCCGCTCCTCTTCCTCCTCTTCCTCCTCATACATGTACACTGTCTCCAGAAAAAGAGCTTTGAAGTAAATTATTTAATATATTTTTAGAATTGTTTTCTATTCCTGTTCTTGTGTCCTATATGGCATGCATTCTCCTCACACCTCAAAGTATGATTATGTATATATGTTAAATAGAGAAGCAAATCTACACACCAACCTAAAAAAAAACCCAATACCACTGTATAGAAATTGTATTAGCCTGCACATTTCTAAGGCTGTGAAGTTAATTTTATTTTTAAAACTTGCATACAAATGTATATATTTTCTTGATTTTTACCCTGCAACTAGGATCTGTAGAGGACAACAAATCCTGTAACAAATACACAGTCATGTTAACTGTATCTTGTGTGTACAGCAGAGTTGTAGATATATCTAAGGAGAAGCCTTTTTTTGTTATTGTTGTTAATGGTTTCATCACAGCAACACTGTGTGAATATGTATAGAAATGATTCACCGTGTTGGACTCTACCTCTTGAGCTCAATAACTCGGCTTTGTTTACCTCCACATGTTTCTGATTTCATGTGGGGATGAATTCAAAACAACTTGAATGTCAATTCAAGAAGCTTTTGTATTGAAAGAAGAAAATACTGCCCCTTCAGCCCCCCCCCCCCTCCCACCTTACCATTTGCTCCCCCCACCAGATGATTTTCCACACCAACACGAGTGCGGAGCATCCACCGGAAATTTTGACTCATCACATGTTTGTATTTCAAAGCCCTACCAATAGCCAAGGGTTACCTGACTGTTAGTGGATTTTCACTCTTTGATAGGATAGGACCTTCTTGGGGAGGGAAAGTCACGCTTTTCGTCCCACGGCGGCTGCGTTCAAAGCTCAGTGTCAAGAACTCGATTTAATCCCAATCTATCTCAGATGCATGAGGACTCTAAATGATACCAAACTGTTCTTTTGTTGATGTACATTTACCTTCAGTGTTGATCCTTACACTAATATAGCAGCTTCTTTTCCACCTTTTTTTTTATTATTATTTGTTGGCCATTCTACTAAATTAATGCACAACCAACCAACAGATTAAGGAAGCATTTAAGTATGCAAATCTAAGGGTGTTTTCACACCTACAGTTGCAGAAGAGATGATTATTCTATTCAAATTCATCCAAAACAATGGGTCTTCAATCCAGTCCTAACTCCTGTGTGGATCATGTGACAAAAAA
>JAPTMW010000006.1:6114094-6124678 GCA_029822955.1 Ostorhinchus angustatus
TATGGGTGTTTCCTTCTTTCTGACCTTCCCGTTTGTCTTGCTCTGCAGTTCTGTGGGCCATGGCGGAGAAGGCACCAATGCCTCCAGCCCCCGGCGGTTGTCACGTCAGAACAGCGACGGAGGTCAGCTTATCCCAGCGGCCGGCGAGCCCCGCGAACACACCATCGACTGCGGTGACATCGTCTGGGGCTTGGCCTTTGGCTCTTCTGTTCCAGAGAAGCAAAGCCGCTGCGTTAATATCGAATGGCACAGGTTCAAGTTCGGCCAGGACCAGCTGCTGTTGGCGACAGGTCTCAGCAACGGTCGCATCAAGATCTGGGACGTTTACACTGGTGAGGACACATGCTGGCGCTTTAGGAGGAGTTTTCCTGCAGTCTTTAGCACTAAGCCTTTCTGTGTGTAAGTAATGTCCACTTACATGTAGATGCTGTGGTAGAGACATCTGCACATGTCTACGGTGGGACCGCTTCTGTTCAGACGCACAGTACTCACCACATTCTCTGGTGTTTACACATGGCAGGTGGACATTGGTCATTTTTGTGTACATTTCTTACACACTGGTTACTATGGTGATTACTACCTGTGTATGTAGTCATGTAGAAAAATGCAGAGCTCTTTTTCCCATCATGCACTCTGCTGATTTTACCTACTGCATGCGTCACATGCCTCTGTCCTCAGAATAGACTCAGAAATAGGGATGGGTATTAGGGTTTTATCAGTTCTGTTTTGGGGTTACAGTTTAAATTGTGAAAAGAATTTTCTTTATTTTCCCATTTGTAGCTCACCATTCTAATTAATATATAATTAACATGCTTTATTAGGGAAGTGTTAAAGCATTATTTTGAACTAATCACTATATAGATTATATATATATATATATATATATATATATATATATATTCTCTGCTGAAGACAATAGTCCTACATTCATCATTTGTAAATATAAATCTGAATACAGGACTGTCAGTTTTGTGACAGTGTGATCGTTTTCCTCGAGATCTGTAATGGGGATGTCCCGTTCCCATCTAAAGATCGGCTGCCGATCTGGCATTTTTTTTAGAAGATCGGATTTAATCACTAGATTGGGCCAATCCGGGCCCATTTCTGGGGGGATAAACAAATGTCCTTCCCTGTCAGATGAAAGTTCCAAGGAAAAGGAAAATGAGCTGCACATCAGTGGAAGGCTTAAAGGAATTACTGAAGCATCTGGAAGTTTCACTTTCACTCTGCGTGAATTCATTCTGAGGTACAAACCATAGTGATGCACAAGTTTTTTTCAACCCACAAGGCTTTTGTAGAATTAATTGATGCGACCCAACCCACCCCACAAATAAACTGACGTTCTTTTGACCTGACTCGCGAGTTATCCGCTGATCTGCGCATCACTAACACACGGCACGAAATGCACCCCCCATATAATCCCTCATAAATAGACGCGCTACAGCAGTAGCAAACATACGGCCCGCAGGCCAAAACCGACCTGACAAAGGTTCTGATTTGACCACAGTATGAATTTGGAAAAATGATACGAACGTTATTCAGAGTCAAAGGTGTCACAGTTGTTTTAGTTCAGGTTCCACATTCAGCCCAACTGGTCTGCAGTCAAATAATAGAATAAAAACCTGTGAATAATGACTCAAATCAAAATGTCAATGTAAAAAGTCGGTATTGGATCAGTATCAGCAAAACTAATCCTAAAAAAATTGGATCGGAAGCAAAAAAAATCCAGATCAGGATATCACTAATCTGTAAATCTTCCTGAGTCGAACAAATATTATTTTTTATTAAAATTAATAGTGCATTTACATATATCTCAGAAGTATAACTTTACATAATCCGTTTTCTTTGTATTTCTACAAGTGATACAGACATTTTGTAAACAGTTCCATAAAATAGAGTTCTGAAGCTAAAAAATCACTCTATGTGATAAATATGTGACACTTTAATTTTTGACACTGATGTTCACTTTGGCTGGATCTGACCTACATGTCGTTTTTTTTTTTTTTTTTAATTGCAGGCCTTTTTTCTGTAATTTCTACAAAGTCTCATAACTGACAGGGTTTAAATGTAGCATAGTTCTTAAATGAATCCTCTGATTGCTTGTTGCAGGAAAACTGTTGCTGAACCTGATGGACCACACTGACATCGTACGAGACTTGACCTTTGCCCCCGACGGCAGCCTCATGTTGGTGTCTGCATCCAGAGATAAGACGCTGCGTGTTTGGGACCTTAAAGATGATGGTAGGCCAACTCTTGTATGCATTTTTATTTAAAATTTAAAAAAAAGGGAGGTTGTGTGTTCACCCACTTAATTAGTCTTTGTGGCAGGATTATATGAAACTACTTGACTGAATATCTGGGCCAGTTGTGGAGTAAATGGATCACAGACCTACTTTCTTCCTGTATCTGTTACTAAACTAAAGTAATCTGTAAATGAATAAATGTGAGTTACTGAAAAAGGGGGGGGGGGTTATTTAACACACTGTGGCTGAAAAGGAAATACCAGACCTCTGAACAGCCCACAGCTCTAACTGAGACCAGAACTTTGGATAGGCCGTTATGGTATTTATGGACTCTAATGTTGTGACTTACAGACAAAATCCAACTAGTGTCATATGAAGGGAAGTCCCTGCTTTGTTGTATGCCATTTGGCCTCAGTGTGAAGAGCCAGGCAGCTACAGAGTGAAGAACAGGAGCCTAGTGACCTACATTTGCCCATAAAAGGTTCACTTGGCAGTTGAGACTGGGTTGCATGTGATGTTGTCTATAGTGTGTATGTATAGATATATATATGCTGTTGGTTGGCTCAGTCTAACATATGCAAAACAAACTGCCAAGTGTTACTGGGACAATGGAGAGAACAGCTGTGAATAGGGGTGGGCGATATGGGCCAAAAAAAAAATCTTGACTCTTTTTTTTTTAAATTTCCTGATAATTATAATCTGACGATATCCTTTAAAATGTGAAAACTCTCCTTGCTTACCTGGACATCTATGGATAGACACAGCGTTTCAGAACAACAAAGTGCTTCACACATCTTCTGCAAAACATGCGGGGGGTACGTGGGGTAGGGGCAGTAGTTATATACGTGGGGTTGCGGTTCATAACCAATGTTACTAATGCCGGCGTGAAACTCATAGGCTTTTGTCCATTTGTGTACTTCCATTTGTCATTTTCTAGTATCTCTTACCTAAAGTCTGTTCATTCTGTAAACCTGTAGAACTTCTAACATGGTCCTTCATTAAAGCTGCTGACGTCATCATAGTGCTTCAGCAGAGGCCTGAGTCCTGTGTCGTATCTTCCAGGTAACATGGTCAAAGTCTTGCGGGGGCATCAGAACTGGGTGTACTGCAGCGCATTCTCCCCTGACTCCTCCATTCTGTGCTCAGTGGGTGCAGGCAAAGCGGTAAGTACACCAGTTCCTCTGTCTTTTCTTTTGGGTTTGCTAGCTAATCTGTGTGCTATTGCTTGTGATCAGTTATGCTCAATGAATGTACAAATGATAACAATCTGCCCCGCCCTCCTAATTTCACCTAAGATCAAACAGTGCTCGGTGTCATGACAAGATCAACCATCTGCATCCAGACTCTGTTTGGTTTTGTTTGCAGTGGTTAAAAGAGGCTTTTTGTGTTCTGATGTTTGCATGCAAACAACAACAGTTTAGTTACTAGTTCATGTAATCCTGCAGCTGAACTCTGAACTCTGATGATCCTGTGCACACATATGTTAAATGAAGGGGGACAACCCATTAATGTCAACTTTGGCTTTAAAACTTCTTCAGTTCCCCATATAAATTAGACAGTTATTACATTTAATAATGCTATTTCCCATGTTTGTGCTGTCCTTAAGGCAGATCTGTGTATGAATACTGATTCCATAGACAGAGCAGTAGTTCAGCTCATCTTTAATGTTGCTAGTGTAGTTCATGGTGGTAATGGTAGGCATGGTGGTAGGATTGTTAGGCTGTGTGTGTCCCTACAGTATGTGTCTTGCTCTCCCTGTCACAGGTGGTGGCAGAGCTCAGTGTGTGATTGGTTTTGAAGGGAGCGCCGCGCTGACATTTTGACAGCCGGTGTAACCGGGGACGCACAGTGTCCAATGCCCAAAGGCCTGGCCAGGGTCAGCCTGGCACCTGAGCCGCAAGGTCAATCTGTACGTAGGTGCTGCTCCGTGTCTGTCTACCTCTGCTGTCGCAGTTCCTCTATTTATTTCAGTATTTTCAGTGTAAAACTATCATTAAACTGGTAGTTCAGTACCACCCATGTCCCCTAAACCCCACCCTTATCCTCTATTAGCTCTGCCCACTGTCTGCACATGCTAACTTTTCTTTTATTACCTGGGTAGGGTTTCTGTTACTGTCAGTTTGAATGTATGTAGCTTACCATGCAACATTAAAAAACAAAATCAGCCAGCCATATAGCTTAATATGCACAACCTGCCCCCCCCCCCAGTCTTAGCTCAGAGCTGCTTCTGCTTCAACAAACTCTACCATGGTGGTTCATATTTATCTTAAATGTGTAAAGGCTGTAGTGCTGTACAACTGTCAGCCTGTTGTTTGCCTCTAGAATTACGTAAGAGTAAATCTGTTATCGGTTTAAAAACTCCACACATTGGCCCTAATTATGTTGAGTTTTTAAAGGGGGTTCTCTGCTCTTGGCAGCGACACTGGAACAACAATAAATAGTGTTTGTTTCACAGTTGTACTAAGAAACGAAAAGCAGCAAAATAGAGACTAGCAAAGACAATACTGTTTTGAACAGAATGGGGGAAACGCAAAACAAGGAAATAAGAAAAATGAAAAGAGGAAGAATCACCATCTGTTTGTTCACATATACATGATATTAGAACAGACTAACAACAGAAAAGGCAGGATTTCCTGGAAAATTAAAACTATGGCTGGTTTTGAAAAGTAAATATTTGAACAGATGCTAATTTCTACCAGTCTGTGTGTGTGTCCAGTATGTCAGTGTGTGTGTATGCTTATGTGTACTTTGCCAGAGGTGTGAACCCTTTGGCCATAAAATATTCTTTTCTCTTGCAGTATCTGTCTCTCTTCGTAGGCTTCTGCCGGAGGTGTGAGCCTATTGTAAACACAGTGAACTAAAACTCTGAAAGGGGAAACCAGTGGAGTAACATTATGTTACCTTAAGTTACTACTTGTTTTATTTTCTCTTTTTTTGTGTAGACCTTTCATTAAAATAATAGAAGTATTCATGTAATATACTGTTAATGTATTAAAACCTGTATATATATTGTAGTTTAATATTAATTCTTTCGTTAGTTCTAATGTTGTAGTCAGTAACAAAACAACATGTAATTTACATTAGTATTGGTGAAGTGTTGCATTTTGACATATAGCCTTGCTGCTTGTGTAGCATGTGCTTTCATTTTATTTGGCCTGGTTTAAGGTTACAAAGCTTTAGAATGACACTGAGCAGAATGTGAGCATAACTGTTTAATTTGTGTAATTCCTTTTGCATAATTTAATTTCTAAATGCTTTGTGCATATTAGTAGCAGTAAATTTCAGATAGAACATATGTGCTCTGTGCCAATCATTCCATGGGCTATAACCAGCCTGTCTTCACATTGCAGGTGTTCCTATGGAACATGGATAAATACACGTTGATCCGGAAGCTGGAGGGCCACCACAATGATGTGGTGTCTTGTGAGTTTTCACCAGATGGGGCGCTGTTGGCCACCGCCTCTTATGACACCCGTGTCATCGTCTGGGACCATCACAAGGCCACCATCCTTCTGGAACTAGGGTGAGACGCACACAGAGGCTTTTTCCGTAGTATTGATATGATATATGGTTACGTGTACAGGATTGGTACAGATGCTTGAAATCCTTGAAGATGCTTGAATTTCAATGTTGTGTTTTCAAGGTTTGAAAAGTGCTTGAAAGCATTTGCAATTATAACCAAAGCTACGTACACAGAAGTGATGCATTCAGAAAAGTAAAACTGAACATCAGAAAAGAACATTAGTGGGTATTCTCAGGTCGACTCCAGGGGCAGTTTGATCTGATTCTTTGCTTCAGTGTGACTGAAGAACATAAAGTGGTTTCCCTTTTTTGAATAAAACTTTGTGTTCTTCATTGAGATCTAAACTTTTTGTTTTTATGATGTTATGATTTAGATGTTTATAGCATAATACAATGTACATCATCACTCCAGTGATAAGGGGCTGGGCTGGAAATAAATAAAAAAAATTACCCTTAAAAGTGCTTGAATTTGACCTTGAACATGTGTATGAACCTTGAGTGTAATAATGAGCACTGTTCAATAAAATGTTGATTGTTTCACTTTAATGCGAATCACAGTGAAAGCACATAACAAAAACGCAACGTTTGGTGGAGTAACAAACGATTAGTAAACGACAGCTCCGACTGCACCGACACTGTCCCAGCGACGTCCCAGTGACGCATGTAGTTTATGAGCGAAATGCATCTGAGTAAATGTGGATTTAAGACGTGCATGTGGAGCCAGGTTTACTGCGCTGGCGGTGTGACTAGAGACTGGGTGAGGCGGGTTTTTTTGGTCTGTGTTTAAGCAGGGATTTGTACCTCAGAGCATTGAAATGCACATGAAGTTTCATCTCCATGTTGTGTTGGTGACATTCCTGCCGCAAGTTTCAGGCTTTTCTACTAATCCTCTGTTGTTGTTGGGGAACATGCGATGACAGAAAACCAAGCCAAAGTCATGTAAAAGAGCTGCCACACCTCCTGAGGAACTGGTTTCTAAACTGTTATTGTCTTTTCTCAGGCATCTCTTCCCTCCTCCGTCGCCTATTTTCGCTGGCGGCGCAAATGACCGCTGGGTTCGCTCTGTGAGCTTCTGCCCTGATGGCCGCCACATCGCCAGCATCACGGATGACAAGTAAGACGTGAAATAAATATTGTGGGTTGTGTGAACAAACTGACTTTAATCTCGACGTTGACTGATTGTGTGATTGTGACACCAACAAAATAGACCTCTGAGAAGAAGGCAGATGAGGGGTGTGGTGCATCATGGGAATAATAACCAGCCAGAGTTTCACAAGACTAAACTCCCTTACAATTCCCTTCTCTGTGTTTTTAGAATTAATTTGTCTGTCGTTTAGTGAATGGGGAAGAGAATACAAGGCAAATGGCAGAAGACTAAAAACAGACCAGGCCTTACTGGGAATATTCATGTCCTCAAATGGCTGTAGGTCAGCGATTATGTCAAGCAGCATCATGTTTCCTCATGACAGGTGATACGTAAACTACCCCAACGCTATTCAAAGACGGGATGCCACCTCCAGTTTGACCACACAACTGTTTGACTTTACACGTGTTGCCACACTGTCTTTGAAGGCAACATTAATAACCTGAAATGGTTTTTAAGTTTAAGAGTTTGATATAAAACGATATCAGTGCATCTACAATTAACTCCTCTTTCCTGAGGTTGGAGGATCATAACGTCCTGTGACTCAGAGGCTTCGTCAGCACATTTTCCATCCGGTTTGTAATAATGCTGACCTTCAGTTTTAGTTTCTGCTCAAAACATTATCACAGAAAAACAATCCAAGGATTTTGATTTTCAGAGACGTGGTGTCTCTTGTGGCCTGTCAGATGTTTGATATAATCAGTTACGACTTCAGCAACAGATAAAATAAAAGCTTGCTTGCGATTGTTTAATTTCAGGATGTCCAGGTCAGGAATGAGCGCTGGTTTGAGTCTGGACAAACTCAGTGGTGTTGCTGATCGGTGCACACAGGCTGACGTGAACGGCAGAAAAGCCTCACTGTTCACTGCAGGTTGTTTTTCAGACTTTTCCGAGTCATGGGTTTTAATGAGGCTCAGAGCTACTGTATGTGTGTTTGTTTCACTGGGTCACATGACTGTCACAAGGCGGCTATTAATCACTGTGACTGCTGGCTGGCCCAGCGCTCAAATGTTAGTGGAAAATATGTTGAAGAGAAGCAGCTCCACAAAATGGAGGCTGAGAGGGAAAAAAAAACAAACCGCTGCACTCATTTAGTAGGTCTTCACCAAAACACGTGTGTAGGAAATACTGTAGACCTTAAAAATAAGGTTTGGAAGTTATACAGCACACGTTCCCTGTAAATGACTGTAACAAACAAACACTGGTGATTCTATCTGGACTAGAAAGGCCAAATAACACGGTGTCTGTGCAGCTCTAAAAGGATGGAATTTTGAAACGCTGCTTTCCAGACCATGAAAAGTCTAGCATTTTGTGTGAAAGTCTCAATACAGTATGGAAAAAACTGTTGCTGAACCTGTGGTTTCTCTTATGGTTGAATTTTAGAGTATCTTCAAAGGCACAGAATCTGTGAGATAAGATATACATGAGGAAACATCTAAAAAAAACTGGATCAGAGTTCATTACCTGGTCGAAACTGGAATGATTCTAGTGAAATCTGTTTGATATTCATGTACTTTTGTGATTTTCATACACTTTGAAAATGTTTGTCAGTAAAAAATAATTTACTGTGAATTATGCATTAATTCATTCATACATTTATTAAGATGAACTTTTCTGCTACACACAACAGGTACAATCTCAACCAAAAAAGTAGGAACATAAGTATCAAAGTATATAAAGTCAAAGTCTGTGGACAAAAATAACAGTTTTGAAAATGTCTGGAATTTTGATTTGGATAAAGATGAAGAACTCTGAATAATTATAGTGTTACAACGTGACTGTGGCCCAAGGGTTTTTAGACTGGACTCCGATGAATGAGTTCTTCCCTTCACATGACTCTGACTCATATTTCTGTAGCTGTTTTGATCAGGTCCCTAATATTCTACTGACCATTTGAACTGGAGCACAAATGGAATAAAAAAGTATCATTGAGGCTCCTCAGTCGAAGCCATGTGAGACCTTTTCTCTCTTTCTCACTTGTTGGGATAAATGGCCGTCTCCAGAAGTGACAGAAACATGGAAAAACCAATGTGATCAACAGCTGATGAAATAGGCAGACTGTAAAATAATGGATTATCCAACGCCTTGACGGTTGAAACAATCACTAGTTCAAGTTTATGAAAATATGAAAAAGGAATCAACATTGGCCAAGTCAAACCCACTGGATCACCTTAAATTGATCCATGGAAGTGTGTCCTTGTCCACATCTGTCACTTCCCAAACAGAAACACGTCCCAAACATGTTTTTTAAAGTCACTCTGAACTCATTTAATGAGACCTCCTTAACCCTGTAAAGCCTCAACCATTAAACCATTGACCGAAAATTCCAGTTCTTTAAACTGGAGCCTTTATTGGTCCTTCTGAACAACCAAAAAACCAGTTTTTAAATATCAATTTCCATGTGTGAGTTTAGTTTTATTTTTGAACCAACAAAAACGTAATCGAACACAAACATGTCTAACAAACAGTTCATTCCTTTTCTAAATGGTCCCAGTTCTTCCTCATTAATGTCAGTCTTGTAGTGTCACTAAAGGCCTCTGGTCAATGAATTCCTCTCCCTGGTGGATTGTCTGTGTATTGCATGGATCTAATTGTATACATCAGGTTTTTCAAGAAAAAAAAATCTCACACTGATCCTTTAGAGGCTTCAAAACTCATGGATCAAATACGACACATTTGACATTATTTAGTTATGGTTAAACCATTTTGCAACTACTGGCTCAAATCCAAGGGAATAATCAAATTGGGGGGAAAAAACTTCTGTTCTATGCGTCGTATTTCGTGGATGTGTCGAATCTGGAGTAAACGTTTGAGGGCTGTTCAGAGGTCATTTAGTGTCCATGTACGTTGACCTCAGTTCGGCTGGATTCACACCTTGACAGTCCTGTGGTTCTGATCCAATGTGGACTTCATTTTTTTCCTTTGGGTCGGATCGCATTCTCATCGCACGTTTAGTGACATTTGACCACCTGTGAGTCCCTGGTCCAGATTAATCTAGTCCTAAATGCTGGTTGGTTGTAGTTTCAGATACAGTCTGGGCTCAAAATGTGAAATTCTGTGAATTAATGATGGAATTGGTTTAAGTCCAAAGGAATATTTGTGTTAGATCTACTTCTACACTGTCTGCACATGACATTCCATGGACTGGACGGGTTCTATCAGTGGAACATTTATAAATCTACTGGATAAATGGACACAAACCAACTATATGTGGAAGAACACACCATCATACACCTGGAAAACAGCAGCAAAACCACTTTGGTCATTTATTTTCAGTTAATCTGATTAAAATACGTAACATTAAGTACATTTAATCTGTGAAGCAGATCATTTATAAAACACTGTGGACCAGTGTATATTGTGGAAGCATCTGGGCTAAAGCCTCCTGTTCTGTGCTCTGGTTCAGGCTGGTTCGTTTCTGGAGCATCGAGGAAAAGGCTCCTGAGGCCATCGCCCCCCTGTCCAACGGCCTCTGCTGTGCCTTCAGTCCTGAGGGAAGTGTCCTCGCCGCCGGGTAAGACGCTCGCACACGCTCAGACAGACGCACTGATCCTGTTACATTACATAACACCACTGTACTCCTGCTCGGCCCTTTGACAGAATATCAGGTCATTTGTCAGCTGACCTTTACCCCGCCCTGCCACCACAGCCAGGGTGGATCCAACTTTTACGTCG
>JAPTMW010000006.1:6230769-6242112 GCA_029822955.1 Ostorhinchus angustatus
ATGAACCAGAATGAGGCACTAAACTGTGTCACTGCACAAACATTCACACTCACTAAACTAACCACAGTTTTTTCCACATATTTTTCTCATTTCAAATACATTTTCCTGAAAATATCAGTAATTACCTACAAAAGTATAAGTTTGGTGTAGATTACTGTCATTAAATTGTTTTGACCAGATGTGAACCTTCCCTTGAATCCGCCGATAATCCTCTTCATTCAGGTGTATAAACCCAATAGCATGAAGCTAACAGATGTAATAATGCATTTAATTTGAGTGTGGCTGTACACCATTTGACGTTCCACTGATGCTCTTTTAATGTTCTCTTGTTGATCATCTTTTACTGGTGCCTGTCAGTATGAGGCTTTTCATATTCAGGGTATTTTGTTCATATGTAATGCTCTACTGCGGTTTTCCACATATCATTAAAAACAGAAAAAGCAAGATGTGAAATATGTAGCATACAGTGTTCCAAACAGGACAAATGTGTAGAAAGATGTTAGTGGCAAAATGTTGTATGTGAAAGGGCTGAGACAGGGCATCTGTGAGGAGGAAGGAGACGCTTCCAGTCAGTGTGGAATTCAAATATCATCCTGGGTTAGGACTGAAGAGTTCCTCAGATATATTCACATTTTAACCTTGTGATGAGGTTTTCATCCAGATCTCACATCTCTGGAGTAACTGTATTAGTAGCTGCATGTCTGTGATGTGTGCATCTACGTGACAATAATAAAATCCAAGTCCTACCTGAGAATGTCCACTTCTGTCTAAGTCTTTTCCCAGAAGAAGAACAACGAGAACATAAGGACTGGTTTTAATCAAACACACCATCCCTCTGATGTTCCACTTTGTTCCAACATGTGCTTAAAGTCAGACCACACTGCACTCGGTCCAACCCGGTCCTGGGTCATTCCAGGTTTGCTGCACTACCCATGTAATGCATTTTCATCATCACCATCACCATCATCATCATCATCACAAGAGGAATCAGTGTTTTTACATGTAGATGAATGGAGTGTGTGAAAAGGAGGAGGAATGGTGTGTGAAAAGGAGGAGGAGTGATGCGTGAAAAGGAGGAGGAATGATGCGTGAAAAAGAGGAGGAATGCCGCTCCTTGCATGTGCTTCTCCTCAGATCATAACTGTTGAACTTGTTCATTATGTTTCCAAAAGTCCGTGGACCTGTTGAATCCAGGTGTTTCTGTTCTAACAGGGTCTGGGATCAAAACAATAGGACTAATGGCAGAATAGAGTTTATATTATGGGATAGATATCAGTGAATTGGTTAGTTTGGGTTCAGTTATCTGTGTTTCGGGTCAAAACACAGTATTTGAAATCTGTCTGACGGGACATTTTAGAGACAGTTTGACAGACTAGTGTTACTAAATGACCCACATTTTTGCTTTGAAATTCCTTTTTGCTTCAGTTGGGCCATCAGGGATTCTCCAAAACAAGCAGCTCCTTTATATTGACATAAATGTTGGAATGGGAATCAGTTGAAGTTGGCTCTGTGATGGGACATGGTTGTGGTTTGACCCTTTCCAAAATGACTCCCAGATGGTTCTTTTTCTGGAACAGAGGTTTTCAAACTTCCAGGATACATTACTTTACATTCCCTGGGTATTGCATATCTCAAAATGTTTTTTTCACAGATGGTTTTTACTTCATTTCTCTCAACATTGACTTATTTTTTTTTCTCCATGACTCTGGTTTTAAATCTTCTTCCTCTAAATGTCTGTAATAATTTTCCTCTGACTGTAAATAATCATTTCCATCTACTTTCAACACATCTGACTGAGGAAGAAACAAGTACCATTTAACTGTAGTGAAATACTGATGTTTCTAAACTCTATGGACATAAATCTGTGGACACATCATGTCTCCAGCTGTCAGATGTCCTGTTCAGGAGGATCACACACACAAACAGCAATATTAATAATCTATAGGATATTGATCCCTGATTTCAACGTGTCCACAGACTTTTGTCTATTTGTGTATGGGTTAGACACTTATGCTGTGAGGAGAACCATGTTGGTCTGGATCTGGGTTTGGGACCGTTGGTTCTCCGGGGCCGGTCCATTCGACTGTCAGTATCAGAGCGTTCGCCAGCAGCTGCTCACTCCCTCTGAGGCGGGATAGACCTTCAGTACTGTACAAAAGCCTCCTGGGAAAAATTATCATCCAAGCATCTCATACTGTCGTCGAAATGATGTTCTCAACATGTCAGCTGATACATGACACGGTGACCTCTGACCTCTGTTGACTGCGTATTGTGTGTGATGTTTTCTGATGTTCTCTGGACTGGAATCCGATGTAATATTGAAAGATGTCTTATGATTAGTATCAGACAGCTGTTGAATAAGTCTAAATGTAGAGCATTTATTTTGTTTATTTTTATTGCATTGGGCTGTTGTATTATAGGTCTCGTGTGTGTGTGTGGGCGTCTGTGGGTGTGAATGGTGTAAGATAAATGTAAATAATTAAAATTGTAATGCAATGTAGAGGAGACCCCAGGAAGAACAGCAACTGATGGTTTAGTCACTTATGAGGATCTGAATAAATGAACCGAACTGAATCGAATTGAACCGAGCCGGGCTGAGCTGAGCTGAGCTGGATTCTGTCCTTGTCTTATATAACCTTGTTGGCCTTTCTGGTGGGGCCTGAACCGGCCCACAGCCCTACAGTACCAGCGTCTAATCCAAAAATAAGCCTGTTAGTCAGTGTTCTAATTCAGTGGTCTCTGATAAAACACACTGACCTCTGAGTCAGACCTGGACACTGTCCCGCTGACAGCCAGTGGTGTCCTGGAGCTGAAGGACCAGGGATCAAACCCTACTGGAGACGGTCAGTGGTGTCCTGGAGCTGAAGGACCAGGGACGTCAGTGGTGTCCTGGAGCTGAGGGACCAGGGATCAAACCCTACTGAAGACCAGACCTTTGTTCTGTTTGATTGAATAGAAGGGAGGGAAGTATTGGTTCCATATCATGATGTACAGCAACATTTCAAATAAATAGATAAGGTCCTGTGTGTCAGGAATGTGTTATTGTGTCACTGAACGTCACATTTATGCAGTCTGACATTTCCCACTCTGTCACAGATCTGTGAATGCAGCGTGTAGGTTCAGTGTGTGTCCGTAACTACCTGTGGGACATTTGTAGTAAATATAGCTCATTCATTTGTGCATTAACAGACACCCCACATGTTCTGTATTGTAGTATTTTTGAATGTTCAGGGTTGGTTTATGTCAAACAGAGTAATTGTGAACGCCTCACAGTGTTCCCTGAGGGTCATTGAACGTGACCTCACAGTGACACCAGCAGAGGCAGGAGCAGAGGAGCAGCTTCACTGGGTTTGACCAGCTGGAGTTCCAGATAAAGCCCTTTTTGCTTTAAATGAACCAGTGGAAACTGGACCGTTTGACCGCCGTCTGTGCTTCTGTTCTACTCCGATGCCATGTTTTGGGTTTTCTGCGGCAGTGCTGCTGAATGTATGTAGAGGAACCCCTGCAGATGGTTCTGCTGGTGTCCACCTGCTTCCACAGGGTTTGTGTTCTTCACATCGGTTCCATGTGTTCGTTGGTTCACCTCTGTGTTGGATCGAAGGCCCTGAACTGAAACGGTTCCGTTCAAAGGAGGGCACCGGTCCTGTCCTGCTGATATGTCCACTCATGAGTGTTCTGTCAGTTGTGTTATGAAAGCAGATTTATTTATTTTTATACATGATGCAGATGCAGATGTTAACCCTTTGTTGGAATAATGTAGCTGAGCGCAGCCGTCAGCTCCCAGTCCACTGTCAGAGATAAGAGTGTGTGTGTGTGTGTGTCAGGGTGGACACACACACCTGAACTGTGATGGAAGAGCCGTAGACTTCAGTGTCCAAACCCGTCTGTTCTGCTCATAGTCTGACAGAGTGAGCTTTAGGGTGTTGGACCTCATATTATTTGTAATAATTAGGGATGCAGCGGTACCACTTTTTTCCAGACCGATACCAGTACTTATATTTGAATACTTGCTGATACTGATTACTGATACCAGTACTTATATTTGAGTGCTTGCTGATACTGAATACCGATACCAGAACTTATATTTGAGTACTTGCTGTTACTGAGTACCGATACCAGTACTTATATTTGAGTATTTGCTGATACTGAGTACCGATACCAGTACTTAATAATCCCATTCCAGTTCTTAGTTCCTTTTGAACATGTTCTTTATTGTGGTTGTCTTTAGTCTGACTGGAACAAAGTGCTGCTGCTGACATTTAATGTGTTGGACTGAGCGTCTGTCTGTCAGTCCACTAGAGGACGCCGCTCTGAATGAACTAAACTGGACAAATGCCACCAAGAAGAGGAAAGGTTTGAGAGGAGAAGGAGAAGAAGAAAAAGACAGTCAGTAAAACCAAACAGGACGCAGATGGAGGAGGTGACACTAATGTGGACACTGATGAGGGCGTTGGTCATAAATATGTCAGGAGTTTTTCTCAAACTCGCTCAGTTGTTCTTTGAAGACATGTTCTACCTCCACGGTTCCTGGTGGTTCTGCTTCTTCATCTGGGTTCAAACAGAGCCTTATATAGAAGGTCATATGATGGTCTTTACATGGCTCTGGGTTTGCATCTGCTAGCTCCTGGAAAACGGACAGAATGTGTGCAGAGGACGGACAGAAGGCTCCGTCTGTATCCGTCTGTGTCTTTAACAGAACTTTCAGTCAGTGTTACTTTGGTACTTGGTTATTTGGTTAAATCTCCACGCTGCTCGCATTACTGCTCAGCTGTGTACCTGCTGCACTATAAGCTGAATGTTGTAAGTGGTATCAGTTTGGTTCTATCAGAGCACTTTTATGAGTATCAGTACACATGCTCAGTATCGGACTGATACCTGATGCTGGCATCAGTATTGGTGCATCCCTAATAATACTGTTGATTTAGTGTTAAGATTTGAGCCCGTATTGTCCACTGTCCGTCTGCTCCAGTCTTTGTGCTGTTCCCAGACTGTCTCCGTTGTTGGTCTGGTAGGCAGAGCTTTGAAAGTGTCCTTTCTCTGAAGTTTGTCCTGGGGCAGCCTGGTGCTGTGCTCCATACAAAGAAAACACATCATGCATGAGGACAATGTTCATGTAACTGTGACTCATTTATTGGTGACAAAGCAGACTGAAAACACCTATAAACTAGGGCTGGCCCATAAAACCATAATAGTATCACTTTTCTTCAATAGAAATATGAGCCTTTCAGACATATATGAAACAAACTCAAAAAAGTGTTTTTTTTTGGGGGGGGGGGGGGGCTCCGTGGCTATTGCAAGACTAATACATGTAAACCATATACGGCCTTACAACTGAAAAAGAAACTAAAGACACTTATAAGACGGGGGTCAATAAAGATGAGGGGAAGAGAGATGAATAAAACGGGAAAAATAATACATAATACAGCATAACACTCTCTGTGTGTGTCTCTGTCTCTCTCTCTCTTTCTCTGTGTTTCTCTCTCTCTCTCTGTCTCTCTCTCTCTTTCTGTCTGTCTCTCACTCTCTCTCTCTGTCTCTCTCTGTCTCTCTCTCTTTCTCTGTCTGTCTCTCACTCTCTCTCTGTCTCTCTCTCTCTCTTCACAACTTACTTAGGAGTAACTGAAAATTTAAAGTTGACAAAAATGCTGATTTGATTTATATTGTGACACACATTGATATTGTCTGATATGAAAAACAATTCTGTTTTTATATGTTTTTTGTTTTATATGTCTATGCTTTATTTCCATATGGACCAGCCCTACTCCAAACGTTCCTCTAGTCAGTTCTACAGTCTTTAAAATAAGCCTTAGAATGATCCTGATGGTGATTTACAGACGTGGATGGAATTGACACTCCACTGTTTGTTTTTTTAAGATGTCAGGGTCAAGACTGAAATACTTGATTTATTTCAGTTTTCAAGACAGTCTTTTTTTTGTCCCCATTTTATGACATGTTTCAGTTGCTTTTGTGAGTGTAGAGTTTCTTTAGTCCTCACTGTTCTAATCTTGCTCTAATCTTCTCTCCATTCTAATGGTTCTTCTATTGGGTCCATTGCTTTGTCATCACATGAGGTTCTGATTACCCTGAAAATCACTGATCCTCATTTCTGTTCATCTGTCTCTGCGTTCTCACCGTTCTTCTCCTACTAGCTCCTCCTCCTCCTCCTCCTCCTCCTGCTGTTGCTTTCATCTCATCCATCTCAGCCCATGACAGCAGATCAGACAACATGGCATTCTCATCCCGCTTTTCCTTCTGGGAGCAAAAGGGAAGTCTCATTTGGACATTTCATAAAGCACTCTGACACTGCGTGGTGTTTTCCAGTTCCACAGTGGTCTCCGCTGTGTTTTAACCTGTGTGGCCTTCGCATGCATCACACTAATAACTGGATGGTGTTCACTCTCCTGTCTTAGTTAGGGATGGGAACGTTGGAATGCTCAGTTCCTTGGAATCATTAGTCTGTTTTCTGAGCGATTCCACTCATCAGTTCTGCAACGGTCATCAAATGTGTCATCAGGTCATTTCTGTATTTCGTTTGAGAAGCCTCTAAGCCAGGGCTCTAAACTCCTGTTCTTTCAGTTTCCACATTCAGCCTGATTTGATCTCCAGTGGGCCAGACCAGTAAAATAATAACAATATAACCAATAATTAATGACAACTCCATGTTTTTATCTTTGTTTTAGTGCAAAAAACCCATTAAATTATGAAAATACTTACTTTGATAAACTATCCAAACAAAAAGGATGTGAATAACCTGAAAAAAACTGACATTTCTTTATAAAAATTTGTACAATTTTAACAATATTTTGTCTCATCTTCTATAAAGACACTAAACACTTAGTAACAGAAGCAGAAAATGGTTCAAATTCTGCTTAATTTTCTTCAGACATTTCAGGTTGTTCATATTTGTTCAGGTTATTCACATTTTATTTTTACAGGATAGCTCGTAAATGTAATAAACATTTTCATCATTTAATGTTATGTTTTGTAGTAAAACAAAGACAAACATTTGAATTCGTCATTATTTATTGGCATAATGGAAATTTTTTTTTTTTTAACATCAAACCGAGAAGAAAATCTGGATCATAGATCATATTGGTCTGTATGTGGAACCTGAACTAAAATCAGTTCCACAGCCTTGACTGTGGAATTATTGCACTTTACAGATTCATCCCACGGCCGGATTGGAACGTTTGGAGGGCCACATTTGGCCCCTGGGCCACATGTTTGAGACCCCTGGTCTAAAGTCTGGTTGCATTTGACCAGTAAAGATGCCACTAGGGCCATTTACAACAGTTACAGAGCTTCCATTAAGACAAATGACGAAATACGTCCAACATGCACAAACATTTAACCACAGCATCCAATTAAACCGCACCAGTGGAGCATCTGTGATTGGCTGCTTAGCAACTCTGGAGGCGGAGCCTACAGCAAGGCATCCTCTGTTGCAGCTGCAAACATGAACTGCTCTGGGTTCTAGAATGAATCCAGAATGAGTCACTAAACTGTGTCACTGCACAACCATTCACACTCACTAAACTAACGACATTTTTGTTTCACAATTGTTTTTTCATTTCAAAATACATTTTGCCGAACATATAAGTAATTACCTACCCAGAAATATAAGTTTGGTGTAGATTATTGTCATAAAAAATTTTTTGACCAGATGTTACTCTTCCCTTGACTCTGCCCTGCAGCAGGTAGATGTAACTACTCCTTTAGGACCCTTTAGGACATTTGGTCCAATGGAAAATGTTGGTGCATATTTGACATTAAAGAGTCAATGCAAACAAAGCCATTTGTACTATCTTTTGTTCCCAAATCCAATGAGAATCATAAGAGAATGGAGGGAATGACAGTGAACCGTGATAAAGGAACTGGAATCACTAAATTCTCCTCAGTTCCCATCCCTAGTATCAGTTCACCATCTGCAGTGAGTTTTTATCACAGATGCCATTTTCTGGGCACTTCTGAAACAGTCAGTGCATCCACTTTTAGTTTGAGAAGCAGGAGTGAGTATATTAGTAGTGGAGCTGAACAGTTTGTTTTCAGGTAAAAGCTCGCACCACTGATTGATTATGCATGGTTTGGAGTTTGCACGGTGTGCGATTGATGAGTGGTACAATTTCAAGATTTTGATCTTGTTTCTTTCTTATATCAACTCCTTCAGATCAAAGACGAGAATAAGCCAGGCAGCACAAGCGTAAGTGGATTCTGGCCTCATTAATCTGCGAAGTGGAGTGTTGTCTGTGATCGTATGCATGCACCAATCCAATACATGAGACCGCTGTCAGGTTTGATACAGACTTAGTCAAGCGAACTGACCAGTAATAACAGTCGCTTGGTCACTGTCCTTCGAAAAATGTTTTTCTGCTTTGAACTGCACTCATTTGCAGCTTCACACTAGAAAATAATTAGTCATAACTTACCTTTTTCCATAATAATTCCATATTTTGCCTTTAGCCATAAGAGGACAACAGTAAGTCCATGGTATCAACAGAAGAGTTATCAGCATCAAGAAAACTAAGAAGGGAAACCAACTTTAAGAATGAATTTCACATCGAAGTAAACAAAAATAAATCACAAATAAGCGAAGAACATGAAAAGAAGAACCCAAACTTGTGGAGAACATCAATCTGAAATGACTAAAAAAGAAAGTAGAACCTCCATATGGTCTATATTGGATTGATGTATCTGTATTGATTGTATTTGTGGCCATAGATATGTGAGAATTTAAAGAATTTTTAGGAACAGAATTTCCCGTTTGTGGTACCATGTTATTCTCACAAACATTGAATTCCTTCTCACAGACACCTACTGTGGGATTTCAGGGTTCTTTAAGGAACCAGTGAGGCATGTTGTCAGCATCTGGCACAGATGTTATTTGCACCCATCGTAGTACCAGATCTGTTTAAAGTCATTTGTTAGTTATCATGAAAAGGTCTGTCTGGGCTAAGGTTCGTGTAAGAACTGTAAGAAAAGAAATGCTGAATTAAAACAAAAGGGAATATGCAAAGGATAAGGGCATGGTGTTCACTGCCTCACACTGCGTCCTGTCTTTCATGTTTCGAATAGTCAGAGACTGAAGGACTGTCCAACCGGGCCAAGTCAGTTCCAGCTCTAGATCCTGGCAGAGGGTTGTTCAGAGCCAAAAGCCCCCCACCGGATGCCACTGCAGAGTCGGCAGCCCGGGTCAGAAGTCCCTCCCCACCCAAAGGCAGGGCACCAGTTAAAGTACCAGAACGCTTCAAAAGTCCTGAGCCCTCATCAAAAATGGCCGAGAGATTCAGGAGTCCTGAACGGCTTCCAGCTCCCCTGAGCCCAGAGCCGATTATGCACAACAGCAGAGAACAAAATGGTGTCATCAACGGCACTGCAAATGGAACCAGCCCCAGGGACGCCACTGAAGACCAAGGCATTACCAGGAAGAAAGTAGTGAAGGTGGTTCGCCGTGTCGTCAGGAAGGTCTTACCCACAGAAGAGGACACTACTGATAAAGCTCCAGAAGCAGCCAGGCCTGGTCCAGAACCAGCTAAGGCAGGTCCAGAACCAGCTAAAGCAGCACCAGCAGCAGTTTCTAAAGCCCCAGGGATTTCAGCATTCTCATTCAAACACGATTCTGTCAAAACAGAGGAGAAAGATGACATTTCAAGAGGTCTGACTGGCCTCATGGTGAGAGGCAGGACAAGAGAACCCAGGTTAAGAATACGGAAAGATGATCGTCCAGAAAAGGCAGAGTTGGAAAAGAATCTTGAGAAGAAAGAGGAAAAAGTTGAGGTACAGGAGAAAAAAGAAGAGAAAAAAGAAGAGAAAGCTACTCCAAAGCCACAGGAGGCCAATCCAAAACCTACAACTAATGGTCCAATCCCACAAAGGGTCAAATCTCCTGTGGTGGAGTCCACCAAGATGGCTCCTGAAGACTCGTCTTCAACTGCTTCAGCTCCTTCCAAGTCCTCTCATTCCAGAGCTACATCTCTCCCTACAGTTGTTGGCTTTATCCCAGCCCCCAAGCCCTCAACCTTGGCTCCACCTCCTGGATTCATACCTGCACCCAACAAACCGGCTCCTAGCATAAAGTCCACACCTTCAAAACCACCCCCCACAACCGCCACCCCCCAGAAAGCACCAGCTCCCTCCCCTCAGCCACGTTCCCTCTCTGTCTCTAAACCTGACAAACCCCCTCCTCCTGTCACGACTCCTGTGAGGCCTACGTCAACCAAACCCGGTCCTCTGTCTCCTACTCCAGGAAGTATTCCCACCTACCACGCACCTGTCGACCAACCGCAGGTACTGTGTCCGTACTTAGCATGTCACAGCTACATTTGAGAAGCTGGTGTGGACGGCGCATGGCACATGGAAATGCATGTTTGAAATAACAGCACTTTGGTTTTGGATACACTTCTTCGTAACTTTGACGTGGCATGATTTTAAATGGCCAATTGAAACTCATTTTTAACCAATCAAGACGATAAGGGAACAGATAGTGCGACACAATGTCTCTATTGGCCTTTTCAATAGTTCGGATCAAAGTAACCAAGCGTTTCGGAGAAGGATTTTATGTGTGGCAAATTATTATGCACTTCACGTTCAGAAAAAGTATCACCGTCCTAGAACAATATTTATACACATAACTGACAGCCATGACATTTGAAATGAATATTGTGGGTTCTCAGAAGATATGGTGTCTTTTACCCAACTCTTACCAACATGTAGGCGAACTTTTTGAAGTTTTGGAGTCACTGTTTATTGTCACCCTCAGCTTAACCCATACATACCCAGTGATAAATTTGTGGCAGTTCTCAAATGGATTTCTCTATATTTAACCTTTCTTAAGGTATTTATCATGATTTATTGTAATATTATCCTCTTTAGTTTGAGTTTTTTCAGTGAAAATCCAGTATTTTCCTATATTTAATGTAATGATAATCTAGATGTTCATGACAGTTCAGAATGAATTCAAATCATATTATATCAGAAACAGATCAAACTGAACAAACAGTGTCTTTTTCAGTCCAATCTGTCATGAACTGAACATAAACCCAGTGTGTCCATCTGCTGTCATTGATCCAACTCCATGGGTTTTACTGGTGAATCAATGTTGGAGAAGATGATGGTGTTTCCACAGAAACTACGGAGCCTCTGAATGTCCAAATATGGTCATATCTGATGACCATGAAAAGATGAACTGTATTTACACCAATTATTGACATGGACTGATAGGATTAATGGATCAACAGGGATTAAAGAGCTTATATCAGTAGATGGTTTAGGTTAAAGGGGGACATTTGGGTCTTTAAGGGTTAAAGGGGGACATTTGGGTCTTTAAGGGTTAAAGGGGGACGTTTG
>JAPTMW010000006.1:7002365-7014617 GCA_029822955.1 Ostorhinchus angustatus
GCGGGTCACTGCTCAAACCCGCCTCGTTAGGTCCTCAGGTGTGTCTGTGACCACGCCCCCCCGGACCCAGGCGCACATGTGCATTAGTTTCCATCCTACTTATAATAAAATGGTGGTACAGCAGTGTGGTCCGTGACCCCCACATGAGTGAAAGTGAAACTTTACACTCATTTCTCTTTTCCCTACCTCCTGAAGCTCCACAAACTTTCGTTTGAGGGGGCAGGACGTTTGTCCAGACCTATTATATATTATACATATGTATAATAAGTCTAATGCTACGGTGATGATTTTTTTTTTTTATGAAATGTATAGTGTGGCAGCAAGGAACCTTACCAGTGGAAATGCTGTATTGTATTAAGCAGCCTTTAAGTTTGATACTTTTCTATCACATTAGACTTAATTGCTTAAAAGTCTCTGAACCTCTCCTGTAACTAACTTCTCCATTGCAGTAGTCAGTAATGAAATAAAATTAGTTTTCTAAACCTTTAATCATTTAACAATGCAGAAATAAAATGTCAGGAAAGTTGTTACGTCCCAGCTTGGGGGTTCACCAGGACATACATAATATGCTCTGACTGGCCCCTCCCAGCTCCCAATTCACACAAGCCAGTCCGCAAATCAAAGTCCACAATATATTTATTTTACAACTCAAAAAGGATAGGGAAGTGCTCTGACAAAACAACTACGTACTAAGTAATCAACGCCTATCTATAATGACAAGTGCAGAGGTTTAACTGGGCTATTCATACTGTTAATTAACCCCAGGAAAATTGAATCCCACATTTCCCTCCGGACTGAGCATCTGCATTGATAAAACTCCAACTCTTGCTCTAACGAGAAGCAAATATTTTTACATTTATATATTGCTGAACTGATTCATTGGTGATGAGTTTCTTAGTTTGTTACTGTTTTCTGCATTATTATTTTTTAATATTTATTCTGTATATGGCAATACAAAATTTATTTAGTAGAATTTTTTAAATCACATTTAAGACTCAAAACTAAATAGATCTCTACTGAACACTGTACGTTATTGATAATAACATGAGTACTCATCATACATATGTGCTCAGATTATTGCCTTAAGAGTTTTTGTCACTGCATATCTGCAATGAAAGATCTTAAACTTCATTTTTATACTTAAAGCGTTGTTAATTTTGTAATTGTCCCTGATAGGTTTCATGGCATTTTATCAGCATTATTTATTTTATTCACTTGGCTACACTGAATATGAAGCCTCATCTCAGTATCTTCTGGATCAAAATAAACAGAATGAGTAAAACGTCAAATCTGATGTATAAATACCGCACATTCATTCATCAACATATACAGCATCATCCATATCTCCTATTTCAAAACTTGACAAAATTAAGTTTGTGTGATGGGTTGGTAGAGTGACGTGTTAGCCAGGACATGAAATAGATGTCATTTGTTAGAAATGTGTAGTAAAGAGCAGTGTGTCATGTCCCATTACAGCACATTCAGTGACATATATTTTGGGGGAAATGTCAGGAATGATCTCATGACTGATGGGAGTCACGATGACAGTCCCTATGACTGCTTCCTGACCTCTCATCATGTTATGTAAGGTTATCCATCCCTAGACCTTAGTGGACCTGGAGTTGAAATTGAGGACAGCAAGAAAGTGGGAGGGAGTCTTCATATTTTTAGTGTTAATAGAACCTTATTCTGAACTCTAGGCTTCTTATACTCTTAAAAAGCTAATTTATGCCTTTCAAATGTGATGTATTTTCTTGATTTACTGTTCTGTCTTTTTGTTTGGAGCCTTTTCTACATAAGGACTAGAGAACAAGTGAAATGACCAGCTTCCCCTTGTTGTGATGCATGTTTAAACTCAAAGTGAGGGTTGAAAGGTCGCTAGAAATAGCTCTGGCAAAGCAAGGCAAACACAATCCTGGTAAACACAAAAATAGCAGCTGCCGATACCTCATGATTCAGTTTATCTTCTGCCATGTTTATTAGTAAGACAAGCTGGTTAACATAACTGCCATCCTTGTTTTTCTGGCTTCTCTTACACAATATTCAAATCTGATCAGGACACATTTGACTGAAGAAAGAAAACCTTTTATTTCATGAATGTTTCCGTGGAGGATTATACTGTGTCCGGCTTGTTGTATGGTCCATCTGTGTATCTTATGGCCCTTTAAATCTTCTCATGCATCATCTGGACAAAACAAAGTACAATTTGTTTGCTCCCTACTGTTGGGCATTAGCTTGGTGTCAGCGTAGTTCATTTAAAGTTACAGAGTACAAAATTTACCGGAATTTAGGAAGGTATTTTTACATAGGGTATGTTTTCAGTCATCTATAATCACCTGTACAGAAGAGCTCCTGGGTTTTCATTACTTGAAGCATTTATATCTGGCTGCCTCTAGAGAGTCAATCATGGTGTCTGACCTACAGTGTCTTTGAACAAATCCTTTTGTTTATGGAATAGAGCTAATAAGCTCTTCATTGTTAATGGCCCTGAACTGGCTTGGGTAAGGGACTTTTGTAGTTTTAGTGGGCACTGTAGGTCAGAGAGAGGTGAGGGTAGACCCTGTGCAATCTAATATTTCCCCAGTAGGTGTCACTAAATGTTACCCATTGGACCTTTAATTTGTAGGCTAGCTGTTTAGCTTACAAAAAGTAGCAACTATAGTAAAATTTCAATAAAAGCTCAATAAAACCATTACATTTACTGTCCTGTATATCTGTCACTCAAAAACTGTACCTTTTAGATACTGAGCCAACTTACAGTAGGTAATCGATCAGTCAAATGATCATTCAGATTGTCAGTACACATACAGCCTAATGTATCTGCATCAGTAGATAGTAGGTTGAGACTGTACTGAAGGGAATAAGTAAGTCAGTTTTATTTTGTTTTATTGTATTTTAATACATTTCCAAACTCTACTGAGTAAATTGTCTCATTTTCAAACTGATAAAAATTTACAGATAAAACTTATAGTGTTGACTTTAGTTGGGTACTTTGGTAAGTGAAAGGTTACACTGTGTACATGTATGAGGATACCACCTATAGTTCTCATCCTACTGTAACGACCTTGTTCCCCTTTTCCATCATTTCCTGGCTGCCTTTTTTCACACTATCTAATAATGGCAAAACTATAACCTTAAAACCCATGATGTTGTTTTCAAAGTTGATGCAACTCTGTTTATGACCTCTCATACTTATTAAGGTGTTGTTCAGGAAGAATGCATGCCTCATAAATCTTAGAGAAGGATCTTTGCTTCTTACAAACAGAAAGCCACCCCTGAGTTAAAATTCAACTTGATTTTGCCCCAAGTAGGTCTGTCTTGCTTTGTGTCTAGACTTTTGTTGAGTCAACAATATTTTTAGGCTGCTCAACTCACCACCCTGGTCAGACAGCTTATGGTGAAATGAAAAACACAGTCTAGTACAGGCTTACTTTGTTCTTTTACAAATAAAGGCCAGTGCATTAAACGCTCAGTTTCATAAGCTGTTATAACAGGTAAGGGACTGCTTTGTTTTTGCGGGTCAGTATGCAGCGTTATGTGTCAGGACAGCTAATTTAACATGGCACTACTTTGGTACTAATGACTTTGGTACTAATTCAATATATACATCTTGATCTCATATCAAAGTGAGGCCTTCTGATGTGTTTTATAGGTTTCAATAGAATTTGTGAAAAAAGTACTTTAGTAGTTGTTGCACAGAGCAATGTTAGTTGTTTGCTGTTACTGTTGTGCATCCGTTACTGAACTTTTATGGTGCTCTTATATTTCAAGGTTATAGTAATAGTAGGGCACTCAAAGTAACCTAGTTTTCTTTTTTTTTTGACATCTTCCACCCTAATACTTGTCCGAGTAACAGTCTGATCATTATTACTCTGTGGACATCCTTATCAGGTGTCTGCACCACCTGAAACTACTCCTGAGGCATGAGTTTCTCACAAACAGTCTAGCCAGAAGCTTACAATTCTTATCACTGTTGGTCGGTACTCAAAGGTCATAACTATACTCAGGCATTTACAAATTAACAATAAATCAAGGGCTTTGTTTTGTGGGTCAGCTTTCACTTCAGCACAGGCAGTGATTGTATTGACACAGTTAAAGCAATTACATTAGGTTGGTTTGTTGTAAAGAGAACATCCAGTATGAAAACATACATGTATCGCAATGATCTCAACTAAAGGTCCTCTTTCCACCTTACTTCTTCCACTCAGATTTTAGTAGGCTAACTGATATTTGCATGATGACATGGCACATGGAATCTTGGTCAGAAATGAACCCTTTAAGTGCCAAATATTTCGACAAGCAACATAACTGAATGAAACAGACCATAGCTCCAGATGGAGTGCCAAATCTTGTTACCACCGCCCACCAATAAATGATGGACATGTGCTCCTTCAATCCTAACACCATTTCAGGGTATGTCTCTATTCAAAGTGATGAAGAAAATCAAATTTGAAAGTTGTGGTCCCAACCTGGTTTAGTAAGTGAGTAAAGTTTTGAAATCTTGATATCAAACTTGAATATTGTTTGGAGAAAAAAAAAAAAGCATAAAGGATTAATAGCTGGTTATATATTTACTTCACTAGTATGTGTAAAATTAACATCTTTGTTTATTATAAAAATGACTGATGTTTCTTCCATTTATTAAAAAAAAAAAAGTCAACTGTTTCAAGTGTTTTCAGTTATGGGATAACCCAAAGTTCATAACAGCACATCAACGCAATGCCAGTGATTTCATCTAGCCAGAATTCTGAGCTTTTGATGGAATAATGCTGATTTTCGGTTGTTGGTATGCACCTAGGCATGCTTTCTATCAGTATTTTTCACATTGATGTGGGCTACTGTATGTCACTCTTGGTGTAAAACTTCAAGCGACTCACATTTATTTGATGGCTCATGGCCCTCCCTCTTCCTCTGGATCACATTCCAGATGGGATCCACATGTGGACATTTGGAGGGGTCTCTTTGTTCATCCAGAGCTGTGTGTCATATATGATTGAAAGCATATATGATAGAAAAGTGTGCAAAATGGTGCAAGGTTTTCTGTATGAAAACAGGTGCATTGATTGAAACACCTAGCTTTTAGTGAGTCCCGTATTGTACCAGCAGCTGAAAATGATCATATTAGAAGGAAAATTATCATACACATCCAATTTTTATTCTGACGTTGCTCAGGCCATCTGCTTTAGTAACACATTATTATAGATTGTACGTATTACACGGTGCAACCCAGTTTTACTTTTAAATAATCAAACAGAACCTTGGAAAAAAGAAAGTGTCTCTACATACGTGGAGCACAGGATGAATCCCTGCGCTGAATGGAAGAGAGCACCATTCATACCACTTCTACACGCTTTGTAGTGATGCACAGATCAGCGAGTTATCCGTGAGTCCGACAGGTAACCGCAGGCCACCCACAGGTTAGGTTGGGGCGGGTCAAAAGAATGTTGCTGAATTATTGACACAGGTCAAATAATTCCACAAAAGTGGGACCCGAGGGTTGAAAAAACACCCAATCTGTGCATCGACTAATGTGCAGATCAGTGGGTTACCCACGGGGGCAAGAGTGGGCAGCAACGCCCCCTCAAATGAAAGTTTCCAAAGGTAGGGGAAAGGAAAATGAGGTGCACAACAGCAGGAGACTTAGAGGAATTAGTAAAGCATCTTAAGTTTCACTTTCTATGGTCATATGGTGGTGTGCGTACTCAGTGTGAGGTATGTACATCATGGAACACTCCCCCGTACATGAACGCCGCAGTCAGCAACATGTGCCTCCTTCACTTTCCTGATTGCCACCTCATATATGACTATCTGGAAATGGCCCAGGTCTGGCTATATGGCGCAGAAGGAATTTGACCTGTGCTCAAAATCAGTCAATTTCAGACTGACTGGCTGGTAGCCAGTCATGTAAAAATCAGCCCATTTCTAAGCATGGCCGACTAATCAGTGCAAGTGCAATGTACTGCTCGTCTTAACTGGCTCTCATGTTAATTGACAGCTGCAGTCTTGCTGGGTTAATGATTTTGCAGTAGACCTTAGAGAAAACATTCTGTTCTTGTGCAGGTACACAGGATTCTTCCTGTACTTAACTCTGGCTGACAGATATCAGCATTCAGCATCTTCTAGGAATGCAGATGAAAGACCCAAGTCTGCAAGTGTTTTGATTGGTTACCTTTGGCATTACATTGTGGTTAAATGTAACACTTGACTGCAAGACTAATGTTCTTAATTTAATGTAAGGGATAGAACAGCCATTCCTAGGTGATTGTACTCTGATTTCTCCTAGATAACAGTGCTGAGAAACTGTTTCTGTCCCATTTGGTTCCAAGCTTTTTGCATCAATATCAGAATAAACTGTGACTTTTTGTCCCTTTATAAAAGTGCACTTTTCCATTGATTATGATAACTCACTACCTTTTCATGGATTTACCCACTGAGAAACACAAACACAAGTTTAACCTAGTGATGGAATGTGTTCCTTTGCTGTTTGTTGTGTATACACACTGTGGGACTTGGGTCATGAGATTGCTGCTGAGAACATGTTGCACGTTTCTCTCAACATGCAAGGTGGACAGGAATGCACAATACATTTGTGTATCTGTTCATGATGAGAATAATTGTTTATGTTCTTCAAGTGAGTTGATGGTAAAAGTGAAGATGCATTATTTAGGTCAGCCTGATTGACTGTCATCAAGACTTTCAACAGTCATTACATGCATCTACTCAACAGTCATTTTTGTAGCTGTCTTTCTCTTGCTCAACTATGATGTGTTGACACACAACCCTCATTTACTAAAAAGAGATCACTGTGTGCCTCTGGCTCAGAGTCAGTTATACTTTTGTTTGTCATCTGCCTTCTGAGCATGACATTTACTAAAGCAGTCCAGATCCTATTAATGAACTGATTAGACTATGATCAACCTACCAGACCTTTTAGATTGACTCCACTTTATTCAGTTTTACTAAAACGTTAAAATGTTACTAATATTTCAATTACTTGCACATACTACACATACTACACATAATGAATTGCCATATTCTTAAATTTTCATTGACTCCTCCACCACCATTTTACATCATTTTGGTAGTTTATGTCCTGTTACATCTTTTTCGTTATTTTTTCATCTTAATGTCGTTATTGTCTCATTGTGTATTCTATGTTGTTTTTAGCTTTTCGTTTCTTAAATTGTTTTCATCTTGTTACATCCTTCCCTGATTTTTCATTTTCATCTTATACCTTTTACATCATTTTAATTTAATTACATTAGAGCCCAGCCGATATGGGATTGTTGGGGCTGATGCCGATACCGATAATGGGGGCTAAAAAAAGCGGTCTGTAATTCTGTGATTGTGTGTGTGTGTGTGGTGATTGCCAGAGCAGAAGTGAAAGTGAAAGGCTTTACTATTCCTCTAACTCTCCTTGCAGCACACACACACGCACAGGAACAGTGAGCAGCAGAAGCTCCACAGCAAAAAAAGTTAATGAATCAGCTACATATTGGCCGATGTTGATTAAATGGTGAGACCCTATAATCGGCTGGCTGATTAATTGGTCGGGCTCTAAATTACATATCTTACATCTAATGCCTCTCCTCTGCATATGACATTGCTTTGTTAGGTTCGACATTTATAAACTGGTCCTGTAAACCTTGTTCTATTTTACTTATGAAAATGAACTCACATCATATATCATTGCTATACATTTTCCTTTTCCTATTGGTGACCTAATAAATACAGACCCATGAGCCATTCTGGGTTCCAACCATAGGTTTTGGAAACAGGCACTGTATATTGGTACACATAATTCAATAAACAGCAGAAGCCAGTTAGACATTGTGCGTTGAGCCAATCTGTACTTTTACTGTTACATACTATTTTACTTGGATCTGAGTAATTCCACCGTAGCTGGTTTGCAGTGAGTCACAAAGGATCAGTTTGGGTCCACAAACACTAATTTTAGAACCAGTGGGCCAGACTGTAATCTACATCCTCATCGTCCAGTGTTTACTGCGGTGTTTTTCCAATCTGGTTCTATCTGTTCTATAATAATGTTGTTTATAACCTGGTAAAGGTTAGTTTCGTGTTCTGAGCCTTACAGAGATGAGTAGTCTCCTTGATAACAGCATATAGTCCTTCAGATAGTGACAGCCGCGTGCAGGAGGATGGACTGTGACGCAGTCAGTGCGCGTGGAGGCGGTGCTGACGTTAGTTCAGGCCGACTTTTATCCGAGCCAAAAGGGGTGGGCTTTCAGTGTGTAAAAACCGAATGGGATCACAATATACATTTATCACCGTGCGCAGACCTGTTCAACTGGCTGGACTCGTAGAATGATACGGACTCTTTCGTCTTGTTTTTTAACCTGCGTTTTTATCGCTGTCTGTAGGATTATTCTGTAGTGTATTAATTTAAAGGCGAAGGCACAGATCTGAGCACCGATACATCAATGAATGAATAAATGATAGCCTCTCAGAGACCGGCTGAAACCTTCTAATTAAGCTTTCCTACCGTAGAAATCGCCTCGGTTATACTGGGGTAAGCCTCTCCTTTTGTCAGAAGAACCTTGCACTGGTAGTCTCTGTCAGTCAGCCAGCATGCCGAGCATGCGACAGTCCTACACGGTGACCGTACCAGAGGAGCCGCCAGCCACCGCGTTCCCGTTTCTCAAGCATGAAATGAGGAGGAAAGGCAGCATGTCCGGCTCGGTGCTGGTGTCAACTTTCGTAGGGCTTCTCATAAACCAAGCCAAGGTAAGGACCGGAGATTCACGACATGCGCAGTGAAAACAGCGACGTATCAAAGCCCATTAAAAAATCACGGCATTTTAGTTTGATTTTGTGTGATGCTCACTGTTAAATGAATCTTACAAATTCACATCATGGTTATTCAGTGTTCAGTTATGCAGTAACTGGTGTTGGTATTGTTTCCTGACTGTGTCGGCTGTTATGTCACCAGAACACACCGCGGTGGGTGGATTTTCATGAACAAAGAATCTCAGTTAAAGGATATTTAACAAAGTGTTGAATTTATTCATTTATTAAGCTTGGTATAATACGCTGTATTTAAGGTTAGACTTAATTTTGTACCAGAATGAAGAGGGTACAGAGGTTTTGGAAGAGATTGTCACCAGGCAGAAACCTGGCTTTTTGTTATTATAAAAACAGACTCGGATGTCTGTTTTTTTCTTTCTAATGCTATGCACGAAAGCCGATCTGAGTTGAACGTTGAAGTGAGTCATTTGCAGAGGTAAGCCGCTCTCTTAAGCCTCTGTACTCCTCTGTGCCAGGATCAGTGGGCCTACACTGGCAGGTCACTGGTTATATAACCACCGTTTAATCCCCCTCTTACACTACAGCTGTTCTTATTATACTGTTCTCATGTATCCTACTCTATAGGCATGCGATGAAAAGAAATAAAAAAAAAAACAGCCCATTCTGTTAGGCCCTCCTTTATTTACAGGCATGTCCATAATACTGTGTTGCCCCTGGCTGTTTCCATATAGACATATCCTCAAATACATACTTGATGTAGGTCTGAAGACAAAATGTACAGAAAAATATTGGCTTTCAGGGTAGAGCTGCATGTATAGACTACCAAATCACCTGCTGCTGCCAGCAGCAACTACATATACAAGGTTCATATTCAAAAAATTGTTGGATAGATTGAACCACAGAAAAAATGCATAACCACCCTCTGAGCATGTGTAATTACATGTGCGTGAATCAGTCACCAACCAGCATTTAATAAGTCTTTTAACTCAGTGAACTCAAATTTTGACTAAAATAATTTATGATTAAGTCATAAATTGCACTGATTATTAGGATGGAGTCCTATCCAACTATCAGTATGACTGATAATAAGAGAGCCTGATACTTTTGCCATTACAGCCTCATTCCGGTGAAGATGAATGGAGACTGAAATTGTACATGCTTTGTAGAGTAGAGATTTAAAAGCCTACTTGTTAGCCATAATTGTCAACATGAGAGGGGAAGACAGATGACTTTTGAGTTCATCACCTCCCTGCTGCTAATATAGTGTGTGTTTGTACATGTGCATATTCCTGAGCCACAACGTGGAGTGGGACTGCAGTGTGCCAGCTTTGTGTTATGCAATAAATCATGTTAGAATACATTTTAGTGCAGGCCAGGCAGTTTGGCTTGCTATATGTTTTGTTCTTACCATCCACCTGTTCCTCATGTCCTGTTCCTCTCCTTTCACCTTTGCTCATCATCTGTCCTCTACCCCTCCCTCTTCATAGACCACTACATGGAAGGCAAGAAAACGTGCCCTGACTTTCTGTAGCTGTGTATTTGCAGGCATACATGTACAGGAAAGGTACAGCAGGCCCACAGCACCCCAGCACTATCAGCTGTAAAGTTAAAGGTTTTTTCTGATGCAGCTTTTTAGGGCATCCTCTGTAGTACCGCCGTCAGTAATATTAAAATATATCCTGAAATGATTCATCAATCATTTTGCTGACAGAGAGAGTCTGCAAGAATTCTCACACTTTGATACCTGTTTTAGTGCCACCCTTGTTGCAAAAACAAAAAAAAATCTGGTTCCAGGAGCTTAAAACAACATTTTCAATTTTCCTCTCTTAATAATTGGAAATCTGTGGATTTTGGAAGGTGATTTGAAGACCTTGTGATATACAGTAGTTTAGTGGCGAATATCACAATATTAAGGTAAACAGTGTTTAAGATTTTTGATACTCTACTATAGGTGTAGGCAAAACGTCTCTCGTAAAACCATTTAATCATCCCACCTTTATTTCATTTCATTTAGCTTGAAATCAGAAGCAGCACAGACTGCATTGTTTAGATATTTTATTAAGTACCAAAATTGTCTGGTATTGTTGGATACCAAATGTCAAATGTATGTAGGGTGTGAATGTGCAAGAGCATGGCTTTTAAATACTGTTAATGTGTTAACAGACTACTTAATGTCATGGTGAATATTGTTTTTTTATGTTGTAAAACTGCTTTGAGTGTTTAAAAATGCAAATGAGCTGAAAAGTACAATTAAGGATTTAATGACTGTATTTTAATTAGGTTTTTGTTAAAATGCAAAAGAGATATTGAAAAAGTGTCTTTTAGGAACTAGTGTTCAAGCCAAAATATTGGTGTTGGCACTGGCATTGAAAAGCCAGCCCTAGAAATTAGTAATTTGAAGCTAAAAACTTTTTACGTGTTTCTTGCATTTTACTGACTCAGCTGTTTGCCACTTAGTTACTAGTCAATTTAGCATGTATTGAGTGAATTCCTTATAATAAAAATAACAATTAAAAATGAAAGGACTTTTTTAACTTTGACTGTTCAAAGCAAGTGTTTTTTTGTCTGGGTCTAAGTCAAAGCGTGAAGTGTTTTTTTTAATGTAGTGGGAGTAACTTGGTAGTAGAAGTCCATTATGAGTTTGCAGTCCACCTTTTACGACCTATGGAATAAGACAGACGCAGACCTGGGCTTCACTGTGACATGAAACAGACATAAAGGACATAAACAGCCTGTTATAGAGTATCTTAGTTTTCAGCTACTGTGAGGGAATGTTGTTCCCATTATTTATTTTATTGTTTTAGTAGTTTATTTGACAGGGATATTGTGCAGTCACACAATTGCACCAGAGTTAGCTAAGAGCTAATTTACATCTGCAGTCCCTTGGCAGGTAAACAGACAATAGTTAATACAGAATACAAAAACAAGACATTACATAAAACAGTTAACAGATAATTTAAAAACAAAGCATAGACGCAAATACGACAATATAATATAAAGCTTTAAATACAATAATAACAATGTAGTCTAAAAACATAGAATCTGTACAAAGCATACATAGTGAATGTAAATAGTATTAAAAGACCCTACTGTAGTTATAGCAGTGTCTTTAAAAAGATCAAGTAGTATAATTTAGTAGCAAAAATAGATGAGCTAAGGCACCTAACTATGGTTACAGTTTTGGTTTTTTTAGCCAAAGCCAAAAGTCATTTTTAAACATTGCAAAGCTGTCAGACTCTCTGATATCACTGGGAAGGGAATTCCACTTCTCCACCACTTTTACAGAAAATGCTGATTTCCCAAAAGTTGTTAACTTAAACTTCGGTATGCAGTCTCCTCTAGAGGATGCTCTGGTTCTGACCCGCACAGTGGTACCACTGTCAGGTGAGTTCAGGCACGCTCTAAGAGAGGGGGTGCAAACACAAGCACAATTTTAAACATCAGACATACGTCTGAGTAGAAGAGGTAGTTTTCAAAATTAAGGTT
>JAPTMW010000006.1:7185131-7196410 GCA_029822955.1 Ostorhinchus angustatus
CGACATTTTCTTCTCCTGGTTTGTTTTTCCTCCGCATGAAAAAGCTGCCCTGGCATTGGTTAAGAGCAGCTATTGGCCCGCTGTCATTGATCTGGAGCAGGTCAATAGCGGTACCTGCTTGGCAGGCATGCACAGTGATCATGTGTGATCACACAACACAGAGTGTAGTGAGTGTCGGGAGAGAGAAGGCTGCGTTCAAGTGTCGTATTAGCATCGGTAAATGGTATCGGCGCCCCATTAGTTGGTACTTGCCGATACCGATACCACCATTTTAGTGCCGGATCGGGGCCCCGCCCGATACTGGTATCGGTGCAACACTAGTATTAACATTTTCTTTATCTCTTTTCTTATTTAATTCTATAATTTATTTTCATCTGTGCTGCCAGAGCTGAACAGACCAGGAAGTACCTGGGGCTTGTGGTCACCTAGAGGGACATAAGCCTGTGTTATTTGAAAACCAGCAGAATGACTGCTGCACAATTCACACAGACACTGAGGTCTACTGTTTGGTGCCGATACAGTATAGAGTGTTTGGATTCGGTTCGCTTCACGGACCGACCTCCTGGACCACGGAACATGGGTGATCCCGATGTACTTACATTGCAATGAGGGGATCCGGTGGTTCACATTAGATCAGTGATCCATATTCCAGTACTGCAACCCAAACCCAGACCAACGGGACCCGATGGCTCGGGCGGGTTCGGATAAAAACTTAGTAGAGCCGTTCGGAGGTACTGGTACAAGCTACATACCATTTCAAACTGTGGCATGAAGCCACAGCACCTGTGCCTCCATATACTCCTCACTGTCTCTCGGGTTCTGGCCGAACTCGACCCGCACTTTAATGTTTGTGTCCGAACCCGATAAGTTAAATCCACTTGTTCCCATATTTATGTTCTAGATTGTCATTAAATATAGTGGTTTACACAGTTGTGGTATGTGAACAGAACCTGAATGAAATGCCTCCATAACACTACCACGACAGAAACAAAATGTAACTCGGTTCTGTGGTTTAAATTTATTTTAAAAGCAAGTAACACCATGAAATGAAGTAGGTCTGTTAGCTCATCTGATGAGTATTTTTAAAATCGTCAAATATTCACTGTAAAGTCAGGGACTGAACCCGACCCGAACCACATCACTCCATTTTGTCCAAACCCAACCCGCCCCATCGGATCCTATCGGGCTCGGTTCGGGTTGCAGTACTGTAATCTAGATCACTCATCTGCATCCGCACACATGGATCCCCTGATTCCGATATAACTGCATCTGGACCACCCATGTTCCGTGGTCCAGGAGGTCAGTTCCTGAAGCGAACCGAACCCAAACACTCTCTTAGTGACCATATCCACACCAAACAGTAAAGTCCTCAGTGAGTGTGTGATTTTCAGCTTAGACTGTAAGGTGCCTAAACTCTTGCGATGTTTTCAGTGGCTATGTGATTTTTTCAGCAGCAATTCTGTAGATCATGTCCCGGTACCGCAACCGCAAGCAAACGCCAGGTACACTCTGGTCTATTCAGCACAGATAAGCACAACCCCAGAATAGAAATTAACCAATAGGAGAAGAGCTGACCTAAGGACACGCCTTTAAAGCCCGGCCCCTCATTTGCTTACTGAGGCATAAATACAGGCATAAAAAGGTTTCTTGCTGAAGTGTAAAAAGGACAAGAATAAATAAATAGGTTTGGAGAAATAAATAGAGGAAGAAAAAGCAAAAGGAGGTTCATTTACCTCTTCAGTATTCCTCCTTTTGTATTTTCTTGGAGCGCGAGTCTGTGGCATTGGGGTGCATGCTGGCCCGCGATGGGTGGTTGTCTGGAGTGGTCTGGGCTCCCAGTGTGCTGGGTGGGGCACCTGCTGGGGGGGACAGATGGCTCCTGGGACCCGCGGGTGTTACAGCACCTTTAAAGCCTCAGTCACAATTGCTGTTACGAACGCCTTACAAACACTGTGCGAACGATTTGTGGACCCTTTTGTATGACCTTCTCAAGGCAGACTTATGAAAATGGAGTGTTCATGGAGTGTTCGTGGACGGTTCCTAAGTTCGTAGCCAGGTGAGTGATCTTGTCCAAGATTTTCCACGAACGCAGTACGATACCCCCTTTCGCAGGGTGCACGAACAAATGCCTTATGAGCAATATAAGAACAACGCACGACGTTCGTGGATCAGGACACCTTTCCAGAACCCACGTTCCTATGCTGGCCGCAAGTAGATCTCAAGAATACGTTGTTATTAGGGGTCCCTTACGGTGTTCACATGAATGGACGTACAGACAGAGATTCACATGACTTTCTTAAGGTGTACGCAAGGTGTTTCTACAGGCAATAGTGTGGCATTCGTGGCATTCTTAGAGGGGTCGAATACAAACTGTCAAGACGGAGTGAATGACTGGACTCAAATGCACAGTGCGGAATATATAAAGAATAAAGGTTTTTATTAACGGAAAACTAAGCTTGAAAAAACACACCAACCCTGCGACTGTGCAGAGATAAGGCACAGTCCCCAATACCCTGGTAATGAGGATCAGGGTGATGGAGAGAATGTGCGTTATGGACAGTTAGTGTTTTTAACATTCAGTTCCCTCTATTATTCTTGTGTATTTTTGTGTTATTCTTAAACCTTCTACTTCAAATTTCTTAATTTGATGTCTTATTATGACTCCTAATTTCTAATAGTACAGGTCAGTTTTCCTGAATACGTATAGGAATGCTGTTTCAGCACTGCCGACAGCACACAATCCCAAACATGGAAAACACATATTCTAATAGGCTGAATGAAAAACAGGTTAACATAGTTTAATATCTGAAAAGAGCATCAGTCATCACCAAATGATACGTGGACATCTCTAATGCTGGGATAGGCTAAAGCCCTTCTGTGACTGTCTGGAGGATACAACAGTTCAGAAAATGAATGAATGAAAAAAACGACACTCAGATTAAACTATGTCAAGTTTTTGCAGAGGTGAAAGTGGACATGACTACAGATGTCCACATGAACTTTGGTGATGATTTAATCACTGATTAAACTACGTTAAGCTTTTTTTTATGTTAAGCGCTTTAGAATGTCCCTCTTCTTCTGCAGCTGTCGGACTGAAACAGTGGGCACAACCGCTGGATCTTCCTCTTCTTCATCTTGTAGCTGTAGAAGTTTCAGTCTTGTGGGCATTATTACCATCTTGAATGCAATGATCATGACACAAGATGAGTACACGGCCACTGTTTATATACCAGTCCAAAACGGCGTAAGATCTTCCTTCCATCAACTTAAGAGCACTGTGAGTTTTACGTAGGGCTGACGTACATTCATCTTACAACAAAATAATTTGTGAAGCGGCCGTACATTTCATGTAGTACGGCCCTAAGACACCCTTAGGAAGACCATGACAACTGTACGATGTTTGTGTGACACAAAATCAGGTTTTCTCACAGAGGCCTCAAGTTGCTCTTGCAGCGGCTGTACCGACTTCCTGCCCTGATGGAACGTTCACGGCTGGCTATTATCGGCGCTTGAAGAAAAGGGGAGGGTAGCAGGCTGCCGGTTCTATCGAGGGAGGATGACGAGGATTTTATACCTATTGGATTTTTGACAACAGGACACCTTTTAATTGGCCTTGGAGTTGCCCTGGTGTCACAAAGTCAGAAGACAGCAGAACACTGCTGTCTGATCAAAATTAAGGAGCACTTTGGAGCAGTTAGTGATAATGGGATGGTTTTACAGCAGATGGTGACACAGTTGGAGGAGAGCTGCGGACTCACAAGGCCAGTGTGTGAGCTGCAGACTCAAAATAAAGTTGGATTTCCTCGCGGGACAGATGGTGGATGCACTTCGGCAAATTGCAGGACTGTGGGGAAAATGGATGAACTGTGGAGGAACCTATCTGCTCCAAAGTGTGGAGTAAACGCTAAGGCCAGATGTAACTAAATTGTGTTATAACTAAATTAAGCAAAAACCAACCGAAAACCTGTTATGTCTCCCCTCACCCCACAAAATCCACTGAGAAAAGTTCCAGCATGTGACCATGTGTACTGTGTTATGTTATAATTTATGTATGACGTCTATGTATGTGCTTGCATTCTGTCTGTACAGTAACTTATGAAAATTCTGATGATGGCGGCGTCTGTAATGGCAGCAGCTGCACGGGTTTTTTGGAGGACTGTGCATTGAAATTTCGTTTGCTGTGACATGCTGAATGTCTCATTCTGCTGTGACATGCCAAATGACAATAAAGCTAATCTAATAAGGTGGCCGTAAGAAACTACTGCTCCCTCCATGAATGTCTACGAACTCCACACCTTGTACGAACTGGAAGATTCATACGTACAGACCCATCATTTGTAGTCAGCTTTGTGACTAAGCTTAACCCATAAAGACCCAAACAACCACCGATGACACAAACCATCTACTGATCTAAACTGTTTAATACCTGTTGATCCATTAGTCCAATCAATCCATGTAAATAATTGGTGTAAAATACAGTTATTTATCTTTTCATGGTCATCAGATATGACACATTTGGATGTTCAGAGGCTCCGTAGTTACCGTGGAAACAACGTCATCTTCTACAACACTGATTCACCAGTAAAACCCACGGAGTTGAATCAATGCCAGTGGATGGACACACTGGGTTTATGTTCAGGGATGAAAGATTTGCTGAAAAAGTCCCTTTTTCTTCACTTTTCTCTGTATCTGATATAATAACCTTCAACTTAAATCTGAGCTTTTATGAACATCTACATGATCAGGGAATTAAATATAGGAAAATACATGATTTATACAAAAAAAGCAAAATAAGGAGGATAATATAATAAATGGTGATAAATCATTTAAGAAAGGTTAAATAGAGAGGAAAAATTCATTTTCTCTATATTCACAAAAGTAGTACTGGGTCTTTATGGGTTAAATTAGGAGCTTCAGGACAGAGCGTTTGTAGTTTCAGCACAGTCTGCAGGATCAGATTTGATGGAGACCACTCTGAGGCTTTTGGATGGATGTACACAACAGTTCTGTAAACTTGTAGGAATTCACATGGGAGGTTTGGGTGGACGCAAAACCATGGAGAGCAGATCAATGTCCTTTGTGCATAAACTGTCTCTGACTGACATTTATGCACCAGCATTCATTGATGTGTAAGCATACACCTCCACTTCATAACTTTCCAGCAGACACAGCCTCGTGTCCATGCATAAAGGTGCACTGAAGCCATCTATCAGCATCTCAACATCCCGGTCTCTCTCCCCCAGCCATGTTTACAATAGAGCGAAAACACAGGCCTCCTTGAACTCATGCTCGAAGCAGACATGGTCCTGGAGTTTGATGATCTTGTTGCGGATGGATCTAGGGTTGCCCAGTATGATAGAAGGTAGCGGGATACAAAACAAGGACTGCCGTCTCACCCGCTTCCTAGCCCCTCCTCTCTTGCCCCATTTCCTCACCTTATGGAAAGGCACCTTACGGAAAGGTAACATGACCCCCACCACTGTCAAACTCCTCTAAGTTGGGGATGTGTAGATCTGATGGTGGACCAATTGTTAAATCCCAGCAGAAGGTGTCTGGAGTATCGAAAGCCTGTCAGGCAAGGCATTGATGAACTACTTTAGAGCCAGGTAAAATGCTGTCAGCAGGAGTGTCAGTGCGAGCCACTTCATGTTCATACCGTATTATGTTCGTTGGGAGGTGATCCACCATTGTGATTCAACATGGAAGTTTGTGACAAGTTGCACGACTGAAACAATAATGTAAACAAAACGTACTACAGATATAAAATGATAAAAATGTTAAAGAAGAACTGCAAAAATAAACTCAACAGCAGGTAATGTAAGTGAGGTTGGAGGTTAACATACACTTTGACTAAATGGAATCCAACTCACTTAACTTCAATATATTCCCAGTATTGGCTCAATTTATCAACTACTTGATTTACATGATGTGTAAACTTCCACCATTAACAATGCCCGTGTGTGTGTGTGTGTGTGTGTGTGTGTGTGTGTGTGTGTACAGCATATGAACCTTCTCGTCCAAAGTCTGTCAGCGTTCCACTGCGGTTGATATCCTAACGACATAAGGAAAATTATTTAGGTGTTTTATTGAATTTCTGATATGTTGTAAAGGCAAAGATGCTTTTTGATGTAGACAACAAAGAAAATGTACCTGAGTGTTGACATTACGTGTAATTCTGTCATACTCCTCATTTGCCAATTTGGCTTTGATTTTTTCCAGACGTGCGACAAGTTCTGGGTTCTGCAGCAAGAAAAAACATGGACAGTTTGTAAGAGATAATTTCTTTAGACAGATATCAAAATACAATAGAATAAAATGAGAAGCCTATGCAAGAAGCAGGTGGTCTTTGGTTCATATCATGATTTAAAATGTCAGTTTCAAACTTGTATTTCCCAATTTTCCCTTACAAAACAGTATCAGTCAGCATAAATGATACATCAGTCATCTAAGACAGGACTAGCTAGAAATAAAATTCAGAATAGCATTTCGTCTCCAAAAACAAAGACAGGATATACTTGTAGAGCATACTACACCTTCTATAAATGGGCATATCATCCACAAGTTTCTCCTCACAGTCTTCATCGGGACATACTGATGGACTTACCCTGGGAGGTTTTATAACTTCAGGTAGGTGCAGTGAGCTGTCCTCCAGTAACTCATGCAGGTAAAAAGGATGTCCTGAAGAGAACAGAAATACTGTTACTTTTACAGCTGGACGCCATCACTACCATGGCAATATGTATGCTGCTTGTAATTACCACTTAGGCAATTAAGCTACCAATGGAGCTTATTAATAAGATTTCACCATGTAAGTTCTTGTTAGGGCGGTGGTTCCCAACCCTGATCCAAATGATCAGCCTTTCATCAAGCTCTGCAGAAGACTGATAATGACTGTCAGGTGTGTTGGAAGAGGGAAACATCTAAAATATGCAGGACAGGGGTCCTCGAGGACCAGGGTTGGGAACCACTGTGTTAGGGGTTAAGGTTAGCAATTAGTGGCTAGCACATTGACACACCATCAAATGGCGTAGAATAACACGCGAAAGGATGAAAATGTGTACATATAGCCAAATGCAATAAACTGGCCTGACATACATTACGGTTTCATGAGATCAGTCTCTGTACTCCATATTTAAGGCTACGTTTAAGGTGCTTGTACTTTACTATTTAAATTAAATACAACATAATACTTATATTCCATCATCCAAGATGGTGCCACATGAGTGGTCGTGAGTTCCAGCAGTTCTCGCTTTTTAAATGTATTAATTAGGGGTGCAATGGTACATGTTGTACCATTGTACTGTACTGTACTGTACTGTACTTATCTATCAAAGACAAATACTGTGTACTATGTGTACTGTATTCTACTTTATGTGGCAAGGCTTTTCATCCCCTTCCTGTCTAGTGAAAAACATATAACTCCAAATGTGTTTATTGCAAATATTTGTGGACAACAGACGTATTTCCTGAGTCAAGAAGATTAAGCTCCTTTTTAAACTATACAGACTTTAAAAAAAAACTGGAGTGGAAAATGCATTGTCACAAAGCAGAAAACAGCCCTGCTTTTCAGACCTTATTAAAATTCACTTTTCTCACAGAACAGTGATGTTATAAACATATGATCTTAGAATATAATGCATTACTCTAGATTTAATAAGCAAGCCATGTTTATGGTGGCCAACATGTGTCAACCTTTCACATGTACAACAGTAAAATCCATCCAAAAACATTGTGCATTAAAGTTACTTTAATAAAGTATGACAGTTAAATACGGGCAAGGAGTGTTTATTACATAAATTCTACTACCTATAGCCCGTTCAAGTACCAATGGCTAAGCATACTTTAACGAAGGTTGGACGAATAATTTTACTGTAATTTTACTATTGTATATGTTGCCTACTCTGACTCAACTAAATGATCTGCACACTTATTCCACAACTGACTATATCTAACATGATTTGCAATTGATGGGTAAAAGGTAATACAAAGGTTTCACATTACCTTTCTCCTGAAGGTATTTTTTCAGTTTTTTCGCCGTTTTGAAGGACAGGGTGTTTGGTAGTTCCTTTTTTTCCAGACTCTCCTCCAGCTCTTCTTTCAGGTCTTGAGGCAGAGTTGAGTCGGGCTTCTGTAATAACTCCGACACCCTATGTCTAAATTTATCTCTGACTACAAAAGCCAAGGCCATATTTTTATCCTAATCACTGGTTCAGGGCTGTTTTTATTTTGTAAAGCGCGTATATCTGAATGAATACACGTATGGACCCTCCGTAAAACAAAGCACCTCCGAGATTTATTCATCGACTATACATAAAATGAGCCAAGATATAATTTACGCTTTCTAGCAATGTAAAATGTAGTTTATTACAGCTTGGGCGTAAATCTTAAGACGACGTACGCAGCCATATTGTTTATCATGTGACCTGGAGACGTGAAGATCACGAGACCAAATACGTCTAGATGTATTAAATTGGAATATTATTTTATACTGCCTAATATTAAGTCAATAAAATGATTTATTATTTTTGTAAATTTCACGATTGAGTGACTGACTTACGAGTTAAATTGCGTCCATCCTCGTTCGTATACGCAGTAAGTCTACGACGGAGCCCTCTTGTCCGCGTGAGCCCCGTGATGCCTTCACGTACCCTAAGACGGGAGGGCTTAGACATTTAAAAAGCGGTAGAGGAAACTGAAGCTATGCAATGGCAATATTGACATTTTTCCTTTTATTTATTTTCGCTACATATAAAACAAAATTAATCTTATCGTAATCATCTGTTTATTTATGGAAAGTGGGGTGTTGAGTGCTCGCATAAGCTCTTTATGGCCTGACATCCCCAACCCAAGCGTTAGAGGAAGCTCAGATCGTCCAATTAAATAAATGTCTAAAAATACCACAACCTAATAATATTACATAATGCAATCAAAACTTTGATTTGAACTCGGTGGACAAAACTGGATGTCAAACTTAAGTTATTTGCAACTTCATACCTCTACTATGGAAATGATGCTCTGTTTACGCCATTATATTTATTTAATGCTTGAAGTTCCATGTTAGCTTTCCTATTTAAAACAGACACATGATATGCTCATATGGTATTACGCAAGACTATACTGCTAATCATGGTACAAACTTGTGTTAGTCTCACCTTAAACCACTTACATGTATTTATGATTCATATAAACAGAATTATAACTATATATAAACGAATTAACTATGTATCACTTTCAATGGAGCCATTTTGTAACTTTTTTTTTTTTTTTTACTATTGACCTATTAAAGAACACATTTCTTAAAATAACTCATGTAACACTTTAAATTCACGACTTTTATTTAAAATGTGCCATTTCTAGCACTATGGTACTCTTACTTTTACTTAAGTAAAGGATCAGTTCGCCTTGCACTTGTAATACACTAACGAAATCTACCTAAAATTGCCAGAAACAACATATCATAACTGCCTAATTCAGGATAGTATATACTACTGGATTCTAATTATTGACGCACTCGTGTCATCCTCAATGTTGCAGCTTATAAAATTGTGTCGTCAGTTATTGTATATGTATTGTGTATGTATGTGTACATGTATTTGTATATGTAGGTAGCTTAGGTGTATTGCCGCTGCCTTGATTTATGATACATTAACATCATTTATGTTGATTTTTATTCAATGTGAATAATATGAAACTTCAGCACAACTGAAGACACCCACTAAAATATACTTAAGTAAAAAGAACAATATTTGCCTCCGAAATCTAGCTGTAAAAGGGTACCTGAATTAGCACTTGAATCCCGACATTTATTTAAACAAAACTGAAAGAATTCGACTAACTAAAGAAAGAGACGTAATAAGTTCGTATTACGACTTTTTCGGCAGTCGGTGAAAGCGGCATCATCCCATGCTGTACTTGCGTGCGTGTGGGGGAACGTGCCTGTGCAGCAAAGATGGCGGCCTGTGCGCTACGCCGCGGCTTGCTGAGCACCGTCACGAAATACAATAGGAAACACACACACAGAATACTGAGTGTCGCGGACAGCAGTGGCGGGTTTGATGTTAACAGGCCACGGTTACAGTGCCGGGCCTGCGGACTGTCCGGCTCCGGCGGGGTCCAGCAGAGGAGGTTCATGTCGTCACGGTAAGACCCAGTGTCCTCCTGCCAAAGCTAACAGCTAAAGACTTTAGCTGGGCAGCAGCTCTTAAAATTGCACTATAGAGCACAGACCACTTCGTTTACGAGTGTACCGAGGCTAAAACCACAATAGGACTTTGGTGTACAGGTGTTGAGCAGACGTTATTCACCAGCACTTAATAAAATGACAGTTGTCCTCTGTTGTTCTTTAGCTAACCAGCGTGGATTGGCCAACAGCCTGACGTCTGACTTGGCTGCTGCTAATGCTGCTGAATCAGTAGTTAAACTACATCGGCACAAATATTAGCTAATGTGACGACCTGATCTGTCTGTACATGATAACTGAGAATCTAAAGGGCACACGGAGAGCTCAGACCTCCGAGTTCCCCTGATGCCAGTCTTACTCTGATTACACAGCATTGACAAACAGCAAATCATAACCTAGCCTAGTCCTCCTTTTGTCAGTTGGTGCCACTGGTTAGTGCAACCTACTGGTAAACCATATCCCCCGACCATGGTCAACTGAGGTATTAACCTGAGCTGAACTGTTGCACAATTCAATACAGAGCTGAGATAACGTTATAAGACACTGTATGTTATTTTCCCCCATTCATTTGTCACCCCTTTCCACCTAAAACTGAGAGCTGAGCCATGAAGGCAATGTCTGTGTTTGCTTTTGTGTGTGAACTGATTATCTGTGGGATCATTGCGATGTACTCTGAAACTAAATATGCATTAATGCCACAGCAGTCTGCAGCCATTGCTGTGATTAGTGTTTTACATATTTCCCTTTTAGAATACTGCCACAATTGGCTCCAGATTTTGAGAACCTTTATTTTTCTGCTTAATGTTGTGGATGGCAAGGCAAAGTGGCACTATGTACCAAATACTTTTATAGATAGATCGATAGAGAGAGAGAGAGAGAGAGCGAGAGCACATGTACTGAGTCTAAGAAAATCGAGTGGCTATTAAACTACAGATCAAAATATCACTTAAAGTCTTTGATGTTTATAAGGAGTGATTACAGTAAATATCACCTGTTCAATTCTCCTGATTGAATTACAAAAGTACAAACCTGTCTTTTAACTAGAGCCTGACCGATTAATCGGCCGGACACTGTAATTCTGAATTATTTAATTCCGAAT
>JAPTMW010000006.1:7312288-7322312 GCA_029822955.1 Ostorhinchus angustatus
GAGTGTCACGGCAGGTTCACTGCCACAGTCGGGTCAGGTTCGTCTGACTCGGGTTCGTCAGATAAGCTGGGCTGTGGTAGTGAGACCATGGCCATGACACTCACTGCTCGGATTGGATCAGATAAATAAAAATAAGGTGAATAAAACAAAGGGACATCCTGGATCTGTTTAGTTGCTCTCCATTTTTTTTATGTATTATAGAAGTATCAGATCGGGACTCGGTATCGGCTAATCACTCAAAATCAAAGGACTCGGACTCAGACTTGGTGGCAAAAAAGCCTGATTGGGACATTTCTATATCACATGTCATATGCATCACGGTGAGAAAATTGTTTTAGAGAGGGAGAATGTGTACAGTGTAGGGCTGGGCAATATGAACCAAAAATCATATCTCGATATTTTTTTGCAGAATGGCGATACACGGTATATATCTCGATATATTATTTTTCTACAAACTCATACCAAAAAGACAGTTCTAGGTCAAATTCACAGATACCAGCTGCAATATAGGCACTTTTTTTTATTAATGGAAAGCAGCAAAATATCAACATGTACATAAAAAAAACATTAAATAAATAAATATAAAAGAAATTAAATTTTTCCACAACAAATATGTGGAAAATAATGTTCTTTTACAACATAACAAAATGTACATGGCTGCGCAGACGTGATCATTTTTGGAAAATTCTGCATTTATACGACCCTGTATATCTATACTGTCAATAACATACCAAGCCCGTAGATGGCAGTGTAGTGGGAGATCAAGTACCATTAACCAATTTGAAACCTGTACAAAACGTTACTTCCACTATGAACTTATGGAGATGTAGTCTTCCTGGTTCCACTTCTGAGATGTGTAACCAATGTAAATGGATGGGCCGGTGACAGAAGGGATGAAAAAAGGTTTGAACTATGAATCGAAGTATGACAATGTGGAAACGCCTCATAAAAGCCTTATTTTATATCAAGTAAATACACAAAGCTCCTCTTAAGCAGATGGACACAAATTAGCTAAGATGCTAAGATTCACTAGCACCAAATTTCCTTATTTTCTCATTAAATCCTTGTAACTTCACTTATCAGCTCCATCCTTTTTCTCCACAGCTTGAGCCCCAGCTAGCCCGCAGCTCAGCCCCGGCTCGGCCCCGGACTCGGCCTGCCGCCGCTCGAGGACTAGCTCAGCCCTGGGGCCCAAGCCCAAACAGACTGGTCAGAGTTGTGAGAAGAAGAGGGCGGGGTGGGTTGTGCCATGGGTCGTGCTCTGATATGGAGAGAGTCGGGGTACAATAAATCCAAGTGAGAGGTAGACAAGGAGAGGAGTAATATGGGGGGTTTGGAGGGAGCGGCACAAGGAGTACAATTTAAACTCAAAATAATTTATCTCGATATTAACTATATAGTCACATAGTATATTGCATATGAAAAAATTTCAATATATTTCAAAATCTCGAGATATCACCCAGCCCTAGTACAGAGTTCAGCAAAAAGTGTGCTACAGGTGTGCAAATTGTGTCTAAGTATGTGAATCAGCTTAAGGTTGTGCCAAAGTAGTGATTTGATTTGAAAACAGAGTTTGCGCTTCTGAGTAGTCGAGTCAGAGAATGGGTTTTAATGTTTTAGTGATTCAGAAAAACTGTAGAAGCTAGGCTTTTCCAACTCCAAAGTCCTGCAGTGGCTTTCTTGTACCCCTCTACTACTTAAGCAGTGTAAAATACTATCTACCATTAGCTCAGAAATACTCAGCTAATGTCAGCTGTTATCCAGCTCCTTCCACTACGCAGATTCTAACACAATATTTAGATGTGTGCAAGCATGCTCAAACCATACACAATGAACCTTTAAAAGAGCAGCAGTGAAAATGATGCAGAAATGGTGATGAAAATATGGCACTTGTTAGTTTTATCTAACTGTATAAAGGCGAATTGAAATGTTTATGATGATTATGCAAAATAATTGCACTAACTCAAATAACTGCAATCAGACCATTATGTAACAATATTGACAGGCCTAATTGTGGAGAGCCACACACCCACCTGAGCAGCTCTACTCATGGTTCTTCTCTCTGCTCTAAATTGGCCTAACCAGTGAAATCAGATGCTGCGATTGCTTGAAATACAGATCTGCCAAAAATGTAAATGTAACTGCTGAGGGTACATGAGTAGATAAAACTACAGCAAGACATAAGAAGACAATTGCACTCAATCCATTGAAGGTCTTTATATAACAGCATGTCTCCAGGAGGCCTGTCGTGTGCTAATAAACTGCAACACACCAAACTTGACTGTTAACACTTACAGCACAGATCTTCGTAAACCTTGTTGCACAGGAGGAGGGATGTTTTCTCACCTCAGAGGAGAAGAAAGAGGAGCCACAAGGAGACCGGCTGTGTTTGGTGAGCACTCGCCTACTGATTGAGTGATAAATGATATCTGAAGGAAGCAGAAACACAGGCAGCCAAGTAGAGAAAGACCCACAGCATCTGCTCATGTACATGCAGTTTGCACTGTTTTAATACCTGTCCAAGCCATGTTGCAGTTTTTCCCACAATCACTTAGACAAATTTTTCCAAAGCTGGACCCCTTTTCTCAAAACTGTAAACACAAAACCCAGAATTCAAACTACATTTACATAATCCATCACTCTTCTTGCAAAAGCAAAGAATTGCCTCAAAACTACTTTACCTGTACTAAGAAGTAAACACTGGTTTCAGATCACACACGCACAACTAGGCAACATGTAAACACTACAGAGCAGTCATTACACACTACACAGCACAACATGCATGTACAACATAATGTTTATTACATATTGTAAATACATTTACCGTTTCTTAAAAGACCAAAGAAAACTGTAAATGAAATGCACATTACTGTAAAACACTCAAAAATCTTGTAGGTCTTCAAATCAAATTGATGACCAATTCATTCTTCCTCAGCATCATGTCTTTAAGGACTGCATCCACATCACATGTAATATTGTCCCTTCCCAGGTAATGGGGGAAAAACCCTCTGGTGTGTCAGATCCAGCCTTAACAACACTCCACACTTATGTCACCACAGACCATCTCCACTTCTTCTAACACATTTTCTTTGGTACGGTATATGGGTTTGGGACATAGACCTTCCATTGCAATGCTGAGAAAAATTATCCTATTAGGTTCAAGAAAGGGCTGTAAGGTGGAGGGCAAACTTTTATCAAACTCTGGTTGATATTGAACCACTGCTGTATCTGGACATTGTCCCGAACCACAACATAGACAGAATCCTCTGCCTCTCAGGTTGTTTCCATCCATTGTTGGTGTCCAGTGCACTCTGAACGGGCTCATATCATGTGCAGTTGGTTTGAAACAAGTGTGTTAAATTTTGAGTTGTGTCTTCTTGTTGACAACTGTGCTCTATTTGTATTTGACGTTTGCCTCCTGTGTATCACAGTAGGGATGTCCCGATCCGATCACCTGATGGGAAATTGGGGCTGATCGCGTGGTTTGAAAATAGTGTGTTCAATTTTGAGTGGTTGTGTCAACTTGTTGACAACTGTGCTGTATTTGTGTTTAACATTTTCCTCCTGTGTTCACTATGAAGATAATTTTGTGTCTTTTTTATGCAAGTGAAAGGGTTAAAAAAAAGGCAAACAAAAAATCAAGATTTGAATACAAAAATGAAGGTTTCAAAATCTTTAAGCTTAACAAAATCTATTGTGTTCTCATTTTCTTTAATTTCAAATCTGAAACTTCTACTTGCTTTCCAAAATATTTTGTCATTTTAAAAGTTTTGTTTGCACCTCTAAATCTTTTGCAAATCAAAAAGTTTTGCCTGCAGGTTCAAGTGGTACTTACTTCTGGGTCAAAATCATTTGCGAGTAGAAAAGATTTGCATGCCAAAATCTTTTGCCAAGCAAAAACTTTTGTTTGTAAGTTCAACTAAACATGACGGGTGGGATCTACACAAGCAGAGGGGGTGGATTTCTATTGATAACTTGCTTCAGAATGATAGTGTGCCTGGTCTGGACCCGCTCCCTTGAACAGTGTGGGAACTGCGGCGGCCAGAGCTCCAAGCCGCGGCGCACAGCTGGACGTGGAGACTGGCTATGAGCCGGGGTTCTGCCTGACTGTGTGCCGGAGCCCCTTGGTGGCTCAGCGCCTCTGGACCATTTATCATAATATAATACTCTGCATTTTTACTATTTTTTTTTTTTTACTAATCATGTACTTTAATCATCATAGTGTGATTCCATTTAAGGGTTATCATACCAAAAACAGAGAAAATTTGAGAAAATGTGAGCCCCAGGGCTTAGCTCCAAGCCCCCCAGGGCTCTGGTGCACAGTCAAGCAGAACCACAGCTCATATCCAGGCTCCGCGTCCGGCGCACAACCAGGATGCGGCAGGGAGCCACTCCGGGGCACCGTGTTCCCTCCGCAGTTCTCACCGTGTTCAAGTGAGCGGGAAGACCAGGCACACTGAAGCAAGCTACCAGTAGAAATCCAGTCCTTCTGCTTGTGTAGATGCCACCCATCACGTTCAGTTGAACTTGCAAACAAAAGTTTTTGCTTGGCAAAAGATTTTGAGATGCAAATCTTTTCTACTCACAAACAATTTTGACCCAGAAGTAAGTACCACTTGAACCTGCAAGCAAAACTTTTTGATTTGCAAAAGATTTAGAGGTGCAAATCCTTTGGACTTGCAAACAAAACTTTTAAAATGACAAAACATTTTGGCCAGCAAGTAGAAGTTTCAAATTTGAAATTAAAGAAAATGAGAACACAATAGATTTTGTTAAGCTTAAAGATTTTGAAGCCTTTATTTTTGTTTTCAAATCTTGATTTTTTGTCTCAAAACAAAATTTTTTGTGCCTTTTTTCCCTTCGCTTGCATAATAAAGACACAAAATTATCTTCATAGTTCACCATCTTGCAGCTCATGTGCATCACAGTGAGAAATGTGTTTTAGAGGGTGAGAATGTGTGTGTAGTTGTGCAAAAAGTGTTCTACAGATGTAAAAACTGCATCAACTTAAGGTTGTGCCAAAAGAGTGATTGATTTCATGAATGAGTTTGCACAACTGAGTAGTTGAATCAGAGAATGGGGTTTAGTGTCTTAGCGATTCTGAAAAACTGTAAAAACCCATTTATAATCTGTCTTAATTTATGCTTTATATCTTAGAAGAATGCTGTTGAAATACAGCCGCTTTGACCTGAAATCACCTTATGAGTCTGTTTCAGGAAACAAGTGGGCGATTGTAGATCTTTCAGGCAAAGAGATGAAGCAGCGAGAGAAGAGTGTACACACTGATATATGCAGACATGGTATATGGCTTGATGGATGATTCATAGAGATAGTCAGACAGGAACAGATGCAGATGGGATCATAGAGGGATAGAGGTGAGATAGTCTATAATTAAGCATTGTGGTGACAGGCTTGGAGAGAATTGAAATAAACATGAAATATAAAAATCCATGTTATGACAATGTTCTTGTATCTTTATATGGACTGGAGGAGTAGCTTATGACTCACATGCAGGATGTAATTTAGTCAGTGTGATAATTACAGGTACAAGTCTTCAGACTGTTAGCTTGGGAAAGTTGAAGTTTAACGCTCCCTTTTAGGTTTTAAATAGACTTGCTCCATTATTGAGCTATTGTAAGCTTATAGTGGCTGGTATTACAGTTTTTCACAATCCTCTGCCTCTCAGGTTGTTTCCATCCATTGTTGGGATTCGATGCACTCTGAACTGGTTTATAACATGTGCAGTTGGTTTGAAAATAGTTGTTCAATTTTGAGTGGTTGTGTCTACTTGTTGACAACTGTGCTATATTTGTGTTTAACGTTTGTCTCCTGTGTTGACCATTTTGTAGCTAATGTGCATCACAGTGAGAAATTTGTTTTGGAGAGTGAGAATGTGTGTAGAGTTGTGCAGAAAGTGTGTTACAGTTATGAAAACTGTGTCTAAGTATGAGAATTAGTTTAAAGTTGCACCAAAAGAGTGACTGATTTGATAAATGAGTTTACACAACTGAGTAGTTGAGTCAGAGAATGGGATTTAGTGTTTTGGCGATTCCAAAAAACTGTAACGCTTCCCTTCATAGCCTATTTGGTAGCATGACTTTTTCACGGGACAATATGGGCTCAACTCATTGTGACGGTACTTTATTTGGCTTAGTTTTGGCACCATCGCAGTGCATTTCCATGGTATAAAGCGCTGAAATCCTGCTGTGCCTCCTAGGACCTAACTTAAGTAAAAAAAATATGAACAATGGTCAATAGAGGGAGACAGATAATATGTTGATCCCATTTGAATTGTGGTGTGATTTTACATAAATTGGTTGTCCATTTAAAATACGATTTTATGAGCCAAGAAAATTGCAGTTTCTAAAGATAGAAAAGAAACATCCAGTTTAATATCAACAGCCCAATAGATTGTATGTTTCATTCTTTCATTGTCATACAGAAAATAAAAAACAAACTATCTGCTGTCCTGGCAGACTTTACCTCAGTCTTTGGGAATGAGGTGAAAAGTGTTAAAAGATGTGAAAATCACTGCAACCATGGTCATGTTGAAGCTATAGATATAGTTACAATGATGTCACCTTCACAAGTTTCCTCTAACTGTGATGTTTCAACTTCACTGTTCCATAATAGCATCAGTTTACATTAGCATCATATAGATGAGCTGATGTTATTTTAGATTCTATACTTATTTATAGCCTTTTTGATTTGGACAGAGAGATGAAAGCTGCAGATGAACAGTGTATATCTTCAACATCTGGCATTTACCCCCGATTTCTGTTTTGTGCAACTTTAATTGAATCCTAAAGAAAAACTATTGCAAGTGTGACTTTTTACTGGTTATTTTTTAGCTTATGTGTTACACAGTAAACTACAGCAGCAGTCTTAAACATGTAAACTGCTGCTGATTTCTGCAGTTCACCACCTGAATCTACACTTGTATCCACATTTGTTCATATTTCTCAATCATTCAAACAGGATATAATGATAGATGAAGTCAAAACAAATCCTGATTGGTCTACAACCTAATTTTCAGTACAACATGCACTACTTTCCCAGATGTTGAATTTGTGTATGTTTCTATGATATTTCATGTATCAATATAATTTGTGATGTAATACAAAGCCCTCTGTGTGGCCATCCCCCTGGTTGTTGTCCAGACGGGGGTGGGTGACCTCAGTTTGTTGCAGCGTGGGATTCTGGTCTAAAGCCAAGCACATAACAAGCTCTCTCAGTGCCTCATCTGCCTTTTATTTGTGCACTACTCGCCTTGGCTCTTTTTGTTTATTGCTTTTAACAGAGCAGGGTGGAGCGTTGTTGGAATAAAAACAGTAGATTCTTTTCTGAAGCATGGGAAAAAGGGGATCCTGAGAATTACCTCATGAGGAGAGTCTTCAGGTTAAGATGTGTAAAATTCAAAAACCTACATTTGCATGTTTTTCCTGTTGATTCCAGATGTACTGAGCTAAACTGGAAATGGACGGGAGAGGCCAAGTACAGGAGGAGAATATGAGCTGCAGATATTAGATCAATGTTCTCAGACTCTGTGTAATGGAGATTTGAGGGCATCAGTACAGCAGCTGTGTTAACTAATTAGCACACTTTCACTTAGACAGGAGGAAATGGGCTGCAGTTTAAAAGCTGGTACACAAACCTCCAGGGCCTCTCTGCCAAGTGGACTGAGACCACTGGAGGGGTGGCTTTGCAACTCATTTGCATTAACTTACCACAGGGAGTTTTTTGTTTGGATTTTTTAAGGAACGTCATTATTGTCAACCCTCTGCTTTGTCTCGTTCTAGTGTGAATGATTTACAATCAGGGAAAGAATGGTATTCATCATTTAAATATTTTTTACTATTGGATGTATTTGGCCAGACTCAGTTCCTCCACCTCCACTTAAAAACAAACTTTTCTTATTGTTCTGTTTAAGTTTCCCTGCCCACATTTACATGAACACTAATAGTCTGAATATTATGAATGAATTTGACAGCTGACAAAGCATATTGTCTATAGATATTTTATATTTGGCTCTTTTCCAAATGGAACATATTGTGGTATTTTTTTTTTTATCTTTTGAGCATATATAAAGCATGTTCAGGCTATGTGTCTCATTTGTGTATCACAACCCTCCTGGTTGTGATACATGTGTGTGATCCAAGGCGTGTGATCCATGTGCATCACAGGGAACAGCTGTTTCAGGTGCTTAAATAGTCAGCATTCCCTCAGGAAATGTGTTAAGGTAACAGTGATGACAGAGAGGTAGGAGGAAGAGCTTGGGTGTATGAAGATAAATCTAATCAGACTGAATTGTGTGGAAAATCACTCGATAGGCACAAACAGCTCAAACACTGATGTAAGCAGTGGTACATAAGTAAGTCATGGAACTCAAAAAAGAAGAAGGTAATTCAATTGTGTTATTGACATATATGAATGTTTAGTAGCACTGTATTTTCATACTTCTCTATAGTCCCTGAATTGGAAATAAAAAGGACCTGCAGGAACCCTGAGCAGAGTTTATTGCCATCACATCTGACCTCAGGATGTAATTGCATACAAATTTTTGTGACAAGTTGAAGTCCCCTGAGATCCCTGACTGTGTAGTTCACAAGAGACCTCTGCAGTTCCCATCTCACTGAGAGAGATGTCTATAAATGACCGACTTGAAAGCACTGTGAGAAGGAGAAACCAGATGAGAGCTGCACACACTTCTAACTTGGGTCACTGCTTAGATTTTTTTTTTCTGTCGTTTGTCCAGGAATAATTTATTTTACTGGAGAAATTTGAAATGTATCAATCACATCAATAACACTCAGATATACTATAACGTGTGACTACGTTGACAAAATAACAACAACCTCAAGGCTGTATCGATACTGTCTTTAATGAATGATTAGTCTTGCATACCCAAAACTGTCTCTACGTTTGGTTAGCATTGTGTCTGTGATATAGGTACAGTACGTCTGGGGCTGTCCATTATCATTGTGGATTAAGGGTAGAAGTTGTCTGGGTGGTTTTGCCCGTTCTTTGGTGGTGGTGAGTGCAGGATGCTGCAACAGTGCATTTGCAAATAACTGTCAGGAAAGAACTTGGTTTGGTGGAATATGTGAACATGAGGAAATGTGTTGTAGTGATGATTAAATCTGCCACAAATATTTTTTTTTTTTTTTTTTTAAAAGGCCTGAGTCTCAAAGCTCTCTGACAAAGCTGACCGTTTTCAGGTTGTAGTTGCTTAGATGTGGTTTTCTGTAATGTAGCAATAATAAAGCAATAATGTACAAATAGTGGAACAAATGGGCATGACAGTCCTGCCGTTGTGCAACAAAAAAAAAATCCTCCTCATTCCAGCAGAGAACATCTACCAGGACTGAACAACTGAGTAAAACTGTAACATTAGCCACTGAAATGTAGAATATTATGAAACATAAGTATCTGTAAATTCATAATATCTATAGTATTAAAAAAAAAAAACTAGCCCTAGATGAGATTAAATTTGGTTAACATTCTGTTTTCTCGTACTTTTGGATGGTCCTCCTATATATTAACCCTTTTTTTCACCTCAAAAAAGGTTTTGGCAAAATTGTGGACTGCTTTTTATTTATATTGCCTTAAACATTTTCTGGCACAAAACATCAACATACTCATGTGTAATTTGTTTTTTCAATTTGCAGCATGCACATGGTGTAAAATTGTCAGCTAAAGCCCAGTCAAAACATAGACTACTAAATGATAACACCAACAGAGGTCTTATAAAGTTTCATGTCACCGATGGCTCCAAACAATCCTGACTCCAACAATATCATCTTCTATCTTGAAAGAATAAGTCTGTCATTTCTTCTGGAAGTGCACTGATGATCCTTTTGAAAATTATTGCTCCTTTAATAAGATTTTAGCAGTTTTAGTATCAATATCTTCCATGTTGCCTTTGATTGACAAGTGTGATTCACAGCCAGATTGGTATCCACGGCACGGCGGGCGACGAGCCTCGTCCAGGGACGCCAGACTCGCGCGTCTACGGCGTTTGGGG
>JAPTMW010000006.1:7462972-7477840 GCA_029822955.1 Ostorhinchus angustatus
CTATATGTCAGCCCTGCGATGAACTGGCTACATATCTGCGCCTTCGCCCATGAGTAGCTGGGATAGGCTTCAGTGACCCTAGTGAGGATAAAGCAGGTTCAGAAAATGATTGAATAATTCAGTTATAGTATTGGGACTCTGGCTTTTACCCACCATCCATAGAGATGCACCTTAATAGGATAATTGGTCAATGTAAATTACCTGTAGGTGTGAATGGTTTGTACTTATCGGCCAGTTTTAGCTGGGATAAGCTTCCGCACCAGAAAATGAAGGAACTATTGAAATCATACTCATTCTCTAAAGCTGCAAGAGAGTGACAGGAGAGTGACATCCTTTCACACTGTTAACAAATGTTAACCACTTTTCCAAGATTCTGTGTTGAGACAGTAGAGTTACATCCACGTCACATTTGACAGAATATGATCAGTGATTGGTTATTACAGTCATCAATCAAAAAACACCTCTCATGAGTCAAAACCTGGGCCATGGATTAGATTTTCTACAACCTGAAAACACAAGTAAGGAATTGATGCAGAAGTCTCTCAGACCATCTGAATTACAATATGCTGAAATGCAATTATAGATTTTTGCATATTGATGTTAAAACTATATAGCACTGCTGCTTTAAGTTGAGGTTATTTGAGAATTGTTGATCAAAAGGTTCAAGTTTTTGTTTTAAGTTTTAGTCTTTGTTTTATTATTGTTGCCTCAGAGATTTACTTTGAAATTAGTGATGAACATGCTCATTTTGTACAGGTTTATATCTCCCTCATGGAAAAAAATCAACAGATAATTTTATGTATAATTTAGAATCTTAAACTGTCAAAGGATTTTATATTTTCACTGCAGTTGATGGACTCGATTAATACACATTTTAGAGCATCCTGAAGATAATGGAGTGGGAACGCTGTTACGCTACAAAATGGTAAATGCTGTTTGCCCAATATGGTTAAGTCAGGATTTAATCTAAGTTTCTGGGGAGTTTAGCTGTGACATTGTCAGTTTTTTTTTGTCTCTGTGTCATCCATATTCACACCATTCTGGTTTTTTATTGCACTCCTACTGCACTTGCTCATTCATTCAATATCTGGGGTGTTATTAGCATCTTTAAAAAACTATCAATTAAGGAGAGATGATTAAAGCAAGAGGTTTGTGATCGCAAAGTCAGTTTATACACTGACAAATCTAACATGTCCCTAAAACAAGTTATATTCCTGACATCGAAATGACCATCTGAATGACCTCTAGACTAAGCCCATGTCTCTGTCTCATCATGTTTTTCTTGTAAAATCTATGTGCTGTCCTCAGTTTTCCATGAATGTTTTATACATTCTCATCAAATAATAACTAAGATGACATATAAACAGCTGTCATTTTAGCATTTTATCTTATCAAGCTGTTTGTGTAAAACGGCAAAAGCCACTCTAGATAACACACATGAAAATATAGCTTTTTACATAAATATTTTTCTTTTTCTTCACCCTCAGTAAAATAGGAAAGATGACTGAGAGGATACATGATCATAAATGTGAACTCTGAATAATATGTTGGATAATGGAAAAACTGTACTGAAAATAATGTTTTATTGAAGACTGACATCAAATCTAAAAAGATCTTCAAGTCACCTTTGTTCAAATCTGGTCATTTTGTGCGTCTTTGCCAGTGCTGCTGTTCTCCAGACTGTATGGCGGAGGGAAAGCAGCAGGTTAGATGAGGTTTACATAAACAGTGTGACATCTGAGCTGTGTGAGCGTGCCTGGGGCGATGTAAAGGTCAAGGAGAGAGCTGCTATTGTTCACAGGCTGCTTGGATGATCAAATCCCTCTGCTTTCAGCCCCATTCTCTGCTTCCATTAGATGTGGTGGCTTTTTCAGTTTATCATTTCAAAGAAGACAGGAAGAGTCGCATTGTCTTTAGGAATGGCAAAATCAGCTATCATTGTTCATCTATACTCTCACTTTTAAAAAAGGGTTTGGGTTAGGGCACTGGTTCCCAAACTTTTTTGGCTTGTGACCCTATTTTAACATCACAAATTTCTGGCGACCCCTGACATTCAAAACAGAGACATTTTTTTGCTAAAATGTTTTTGTTTTGATCATGTAATAGTTTGCTAGACTATGTTGCAAAGAAACGGTAATTTTAGAAGACACTTAGTCTATATAATGTATATTATTATGGACGGAGGCAGAAAATCCAGGTGTAGATTACTGCACAAAGTGACAATTTTATTTTCCTTGGTCAGGATATGTACAGTCAGTCCAGTTTGGATTTACTTGTAAATTAAATTGTGAATCAAAACTGAACAAACAATGACTCGACTTACGAATTGTGAAAGAGCTGCAGCATCTTAAAACGACCTCACTGAACATTTGACAGATAAACAGTACCACAGTGCTTCAGTTTCAGCTTCACAGTTTGTCTTTTATCGATTGTGATCGTCTTTCTCAACTCAATATATATTTTTATTAGTAAGTTAGTTTTTTAAATTTCTATCAATTAGTAGAAATTTCAGACGACCCCATTTGAATTGACTCCCCCCCAAAAAGCACTAAATATAAAAGTACAAATGTAAAAAATAGCCCGAAATATACGTTTTCATTTTCTCAGTAAGAGAATTGCAACAGGTTTCTGTAAATGTCACCATATAGTGAAAAAAATACTGTTTCCCTCTTCAGAGTCCTTGTCCAGAATGCAGTTTGATATTACATACACGAAGTAGGTCACTCCAAGTGCACCTGCACTAAGCCACAGGAACAGTTTAACTAACAGTTTTAATTATCTTCATCAAGAAGGAAATCCTAACAGCTGAGAGGTTATTCTTGACTACTTTGATTAAAGATCAATTTCAGCTGTATTAAAGGGAGTTTACATAGACCACAGATGTCAAACTCCCGTCCTCAACGGCCAGTATCCTGCATGTTTTAGATATTTCCCTCTTCCATCACACCTCGAAGCCATAACATCATTATCAGGCTTCTGCAGAGCATGATGATGAGCTGATCATTAATTGAACCAGGTGTGCTGGAAGACAGAAATACCTAAAACATGCAGGATACCGGCCCTCGAGGACTGTAGTTTGACACCCCTGACATAGACGGTAGTATGGTAAAATGATGCTCAGCTGATGCTTTGGAAATAATTGCTAGGTCCTTCATTATTTTTTGTAAAGCATGTAAATTAAGTACAACAAAAACTCAACTTTCAATGAAAACTTACATAAATGAAAGTAGAAAAACAATCTAAGCAGGGCTTTTTTATTGAATTTCTATAGAAAATCACAAGTGGTCTAATTAATATTTATAATAACAAAGTGGCTATTGCCACAGTACTGTGAGACTAACGTTCTCATTTGTCCATTACCACAGAGTCAATCAGCGCCCTCGTTATATCATGTGTAGACTGGTAAGCTGTCACTCTGCTGCCTGCCACAATACTGTGGCAATGAGCATGGCACATGCCATGTGCCTATCTGGTTACTGGAAAAGGCTAGGGTACCATTTACTGACGACAGCGTTTGTAGTATTTTTCTTTGCAGATTTTAAAAGTTGTGCGTCCATATATGTATCATTTCAAGAAATGCCTGCATCCAGGTGGAAACGGAAAACTGGGTTTAAATGATGTAATATGTATGCCGTACCTATATGTGGCATTGTACACATAGACAATGTCACAAGGATTCCCTAAAATCACAGAAGAATGCAGTGAGCATGTGCATGAGTTTACATCTGGGGTTTTCTTCTTCTGGTCATGTCTATGGCATCATTGTTTCTAAACAGTGGTGTTTTGCCTGTCCATACTTCAACATGAGGGCAGCATTGTCAGATTTTTCCGCTCTGAGACCTGTTCTCCCAAAATACCATTTCAGGGCACCGACTAAAAAGGCCAGAACAATATTAGACTTTTGCAGATTGACATAGTTTTGGTGTTGTGTGTACAGGGCGATATGCCATATGTTGTACCACCACAATACTGTGGCAACAAGGGGCTAATGAGTTCATGTAACAGTATCCTGGCTCTGTGGCAACAAAATGTTGTTACTGCTTATTGTCACAGTACAAATGCTAACATTTGATTGGCTCTGTGGCAACAAACAAATCGATATTTCATGCCACAGTACTGTGGCAGTAGCCATTGCCTTATAATATATATATATATATATATATATATGTGTGCTTTAACAGTCTTGTACAGAGAATTCGTTTAAAGTGGATTGCATCGGTGGTGTTTTTAAGGGACAAAGACTCCGCTTCCCATGAGCAGTAGCTCAACTGTCGTAATAGCATAACTCTAGCCAAGGCTGCATTGGCTTTGAAGCTAATGAATGAAGAGCAGATCCTCTTTACAACTCTACATTTCTTGCATACACATACGGGTGCATACGCGTGCGATGGGGGGGGGCATGTTTTGGTCTGCAGTTGAGTGGGAGGCACGGGCATGCACGCGTGGTTTAGTCATAGGGTCAGGGGTACGGGACCACCGCTCGCGGAAGTGGAAGTCCTACCTCCTGAAGCTTTGCAAACTTTCATTTGTTTGTTTGTCTGTCTGCCTGCTATCAAGATGACTGACAAAGTTCCGGGATGATTTTGATGAAATTTTCAGGAAATGTTGATAGTGGCACAAGGAACAAATTATTACATTTTGGTAGTATCCCGTGGGGGGGGGGTTGATCTGCCTTGGTGGAGGTCTGCGCTGAGTGCTTTTCTAGTTTTATAATACATTAATCTATTTTTTTTCTTTGATTTGATTAGATTATTAGAATATGTAAAAAAAAAAAAAAGGGAAACAGACATGTTTGAAAATGACAAACATGTCCTTTATTCTAGAACCAGCTGAAACAACCACAAAAAATATAAAAGAAAAAGCATATAAAACTATCTATATAGAAATAATACCAGTATAAAAGTATATATAAATATCTATAGATAAAAATGACAACAAATAAATCCAATGACATTTACTAACAATATGTGCATTGCAGTCTTCAACACATTTGTATCCAACTTACTAACAACTGAAGATGGAATTAACACAACTTTAAAAAAATGAAGTCAAATATTTTTAATGTTTGTGTGAAAGTTTAAAAGTTTAAAGGAGTAAGTGCTGTTTACAATGAAGAAAAGTGAGCATATAGACATTTTCTTTTTTGTCCTTGTCTCTTCTGTTGTTTGTTCTTTGTCATTTGCATAACAATAAGTGTCTGTGTGAAACACAACAGAGAAACCAATGTTTAGCGGCAGTGAAATTAAAGAAAAAAAGCTTGATTTAAGAAAATTGTTATCAAATGATTTAATATATCAGTTTGAGTTGATTAACTAATCGTTTCAGCTCTACATAGCTTGGTTGAGTTCTCGTGACAGTGAAGGTCACCACATATTTTTCATATCATTTTCATATTCATTTAACCATTCAGTGAGTCCTTTGCACTGTGGATGTGGATTTTATCATCCCAGAAGAGTCCGTTTTCCTTCCATTTGTTACCCGGCTGTATCTGTTCTGAAAGCTGAAGGTCTTTGTAGAGCTGAAGGCCTCCTTTTGCTTACCTGGCTCTGAGCTGCCTTGTTTGCTGCACAGGATTTGGAAAACCTGACGACATGTAGGAACCGTGTAGGCACATACTCGTCATGTTCCTGAGAATGAGTGTGTATGTGTGTGTCAAATTAAGCAAATGGGTGGAGGTGCGTTGTGTGGCATTACATGCAGGAAAGCCAAACACTGAAAGCGGCCCTGGGAAACAATGAATCCATGGAGAGGGGAGGCAAGAGTCTGAAACCAGGAGGGAATGTCAACGAATGATAGAACATATAGAGGAGGAAGAGGAGGGGAGAGGTGAGGAAATAACTTTCCTTTCCTCCCAGGCGTCATAATATTTGGAGGGTTTTTGTAATAAACCATGCCATCATAGTGTAACTGAATGTCAGTTTTAGAAGTCTTTCACAGATGACGAATTCCTTCATGTTAAAGCGCCCAGTGTTTGGTCATTCTGCTGCACAGGAAACCATATATTTCCAGCTGTGACAACAGAACTGTGAGTAGTAACATCATCAGGATGGAAAAGTGCAAAAAGTTCTTCATCAACAGAAAATCTAGTGTTGGACGATGTGGTTCCATAATGTTCATATTGTTTGATCAGCAGATTAACGAAAAGCTGAAAACAAGAAGCATTAGTGGAGTTTTACACACACCCAAACACACACACGCACACACAGCTGCAGTTTCCATACAGATGTGTGAAACAAAAGGTCAGTGGAGCTCATGGCCTACTGGAGAGTTGAGGGGTGAGAAACTCAGGCATGAAAGGGATACATTACCACAAATATGAACTCATGCCTCTATCAGTACTTAGAATAATAATGATAATAGTAATAATAATAATAATAATAATAATAATAATAATAATAATAATAATAATAATGCATGTATCAGTATCTCAGTGAAGCATTTGAAAAGCTTCTCTAACCATAGATGTAGCTCTTCACCTCTGAGTGTTATGGTTTACCACCACAGAAGTTGACCCTTTTTTTGATCAGTTGTTTGCCTTGGAGTGAGATGTCTGTAATGACCTAACACCATTTTTTAGTTCAACTTTTGGATGTGGGAGCAATGCCAGCGTAGTAACTCCATGTATATTCATGCAGGGCAGGACATTTTGCTCAACAGCTAAGGTGGCTTGTAGTTTAACCAAGTTATTAGAGACGCACTGTTCAAGAGCCACAAATTTGTTGTAGGGAATTAAAATTTCATATGATTAAAGCTGTCTTTGCAAAAATTGACTTATATTTATAACCCCTTTACATGTAAATGAAAACAATCCTACTAAACTGTATGGCACTACTGTTCATCATTAGATATTGAGCTCTGATAAGGTTGTGTGTGCAACTCATTTTATATGATAGCATTGTCTATTAAGACAGTATTAAGATACATTTTTATTCTAAATTTTCAAAATATTTCTAATTCACAAAACTCTGAAAAAAAATTTGATTTTTACATGTTTTGTGTGTAAGTACATGTAAGATAAGTACAGTGTTCACGTCTACAAGTTTGACTTAATAGGAATTTAACAATATAATCTGGCGTTTCTGCAAAATGGAAGCATCCATCTGTAATTTCACCCAGAGAAGAGACTGGCATGCAGTCAGCCACATTTTAGCCCTGATAATATTATAATCACACTTCTGTGTGAGAATAGAAAATGCTAGACTGAATGGTACCTTCTTTCCCACGGCCAAACTTCCATATCTTCTTTGGGTGTCACTTTTTATGTGAGAACTATATACTGTTGCTTCATGTAAAATCTACTAATAAAATCCAATTGTCCGTTCTCTGGATTAGTGCCACTGCTGTGTCCTTGTGAGGACATGTGTGCCTAAAAACACATGCTTTCTCTCTCACACACACACACGCACACACACATACACACGCACACACATTTTATAACCAAAATTAAGTGGTAAAAGAGGACCCTGATCAAAGCTTGAGTCATCATCGGGTCATAAAATTGAGAGTGATTCAGCTCCAACAGCCACCCTCCTGGCAGGGCCGCTGCAGTTCTGAAAGCATGTAAAGACACAGACACAGAAGGAGCATTTCAGTTAATTAAAGACTATAAACATAACAAAGCGCACTAATGTGATTAGTTTCAGTGTTACCTGCTGTGGCGTCTGCCCTGCTATATCCCACAGTTTTTCTCCATGTGTGAAGCACCACAGGACACTGCAGCTCCCCTTTGAAACCTTCATATCAGATGTATTCGTGCATAGTTGTGTCAAATTTGATCAAGATGTGGTGCACGTGTGTCTGATCTGCAGGGAGAAGCCAGGCGATGTGCTGTGTCGTGTTGCTATGTGGAATTTCAGGGAGCAAGAATGCCTTTCCTGTAAACAGGACAGATGGCGATAAATGTTCCTTTTCTCTATCCGTTTTTTTCCCCTCTGTCTGTTATCATCTCTGGCCCGTGTTTTTCCCTCATGTCTCACCCTGTGCTAATTAATATGTTCTCGCCTCCCTCAAGTTTTCTCTTCTTGGTCTCTTCTTTGTGGCCTCAGGAGGGATGGAGGCTAACATGCTGCTTAACACAACAACAACACCTGCTGTACTTTGTGTGTGTCCCCGTCTGTGCTTCTGCCATCCAGCGCAAGTGCAGCTGGCTTTAGTTTTGTCCATTTCACATCTTAAACATGGACTTGTCTGACATTCGCAACCTTATGAAAAAAACCCAAGCCTCTATTTCAGAGAAGGGTTTCTTGGCTAAACGCATTGATGAGCTACAAAATGTAAGTGTTGCACTTTTAACTTCCTGTCAGAAGCTAAATTTGCACTGTCTATTTTTAAAATATGTGGTATCAGGGTGGGGCTTGTTGCACTTTGGTCGAGGTGATAGCTTCTTTGCTCACAACTGGACTTGGCTCAAATTTTAGATGTGGTAACATCGATTAGAGGTTGTTCCCAACAGAGCTCCACTTTCCACTGTGCTTCATATGTATGAGGGGCCTTTGTGTTGGACCTCAAACTGTATCTCTTGGCATTGGTCTGAATATGCTGTATTGAAAGTTGGAAACTCAAGAGGACATGCTTCCTAAAAGATGTAATGAGCGCTCCAGGAACAGGAAAGATGGGAGATTTGTATGAGCCTAAAAAAATGCTGATCTCAGGATGCAGCTGATTTTAGTCTCATGCTGTAACTGTTTAGACTGAACATGCTGACCACTGAGAATGTCTTAAAAAAGAAATGCACACATAAGATATAGTAAACTTATAAGAGTAACTTGCGGGAAAGCAGCATTTCTCGCATTTTTTTCTGGGGACCTTTTTCAGAAATAATAAACTATTACAAACCAAGTCACAATAGGCCTCATCTATAAATCATGAGGAAAGAAAATTTACAAACAAATGAATATTCTTGAGTATTTGTATTTTTTTCTGCAGGATACAACCAGTTTAAAGAGATCTAAATTGATAAACCCCATCTTTGTTTTATGCATGTGCCATTGTAAACATACATATGTACTTTATGAAACCAAATAAATATAAAGGCTAACCTGTTGTTTTTAAGACAACAAATGACAAAATATATACATTTATGTGGAATTAAGAAGCTCTTCTTTCTTTTCTTTTCTGATACTTGTTGGAAGTTTTTTTGAAATGTTTGACTTTATTTGGTAACCCATGTAAATCTGCAGCCTCCATCAGATGTCACCCTCTGTTTTGTCCCATTATTTGCCTTTTTCTGTTTCATCACTATCTCCTCTACAGTCCTATTTAAAATCCACTCCAATACTACAAATACACATACTTTTACTAGTTATTTATTTTTGTTTGTTTTTTGCTCATGGTGTTTTCTGTTACCATTATTTTTTTTCTTTCTCAATACTTGGTCACATCAGTGGAGCACTGATTGATGTTTTTAATTTACTCCATCTTACCTTATGAGGATTGATTATGTGAGCCTGATAAAAATTGTTGGGTGTTTCCAGTCCCTCCCTTCTTGATTTCTCCAATGTCTTTATGCGTGGGATAGGCAAAATAAAGTATGATTGATGAAGTGTTACTGTACATAGGTTATGCTTCTATGTTCAGTCACTTAACCGCACCTACTCTCTCCTTGTTGTCCTGCAGGTAGTGGCTAGTGACGGGGTGCGGGCTATGATGGAGTCGGCCCTGACAGCCAGAGACCGGGTGGGAGTGCAGGACTTTGTTCTGCTGGAGAACTACACCAGCGAGGCGGCTTTCATAGAGAACCTGCGCAAACGCTTCAAAGAGAACCTCATCTATGTGAGTTGATTTTACAATGGAGGTTTGAGTGCATGAACACGTCTGTGTCTCATTTCAGTGAATATTTTTATGAAAAGACACAGGAACAAAAAATGAGCATTCACATATCATTAATAACAATATCTTCATGCCACACCTGCTGAGTTGTTGTTTCACCAATTACAGGGAAAATTTTTGGTTTTTGCTTTTCTTCCAAGTTCTACAAAGTTTTTTTCCGTATCATTATTTTGTCAATGTTATGTTCCATAAAATGTCAAAGAATAATGTACAGAACCCCTTTGTGATTCTTCAGGCCCAGGTTGATGTCTTTAAGTTATTTGTTTTGATCAGTCATCAGCCCCAAATCCAGACACTTCATTGACCATCATACAAATAGAGAAATATTAACATTTGATAAGCAGAAAACAGGAGTGAACTTTACAATATACCATAAAGATCCAGAACTACTTTTTGTTTTGACTTCCAAAGGAATTTTTCTCAACATTTAAGCATTACCAAGTGATTTATCACCATATACTATGATATTATACATTCCATTTTTGCTGTGAAAGTCAGGTATTTTACTATATTTAATTTACTGACCATATAGATGTTCATAAAAACTCAGAGTAAATGTAAAAATTACTATATCAAAACAGAGAAAATTGAAGAAAACATGACTTTTTCAGTTAAATATGTCATTAATTCTACATAAAAACATGCATTTACAACCACTGTCAATTGTCAAACTACATGGGTTTTATTGGTAAAGCAATGCTGCTGAGGACAGTGATGTTTCCATGCTCACTACAAACACTATGGATGCATCCATAAAAGGCATTTGATGCTATTGAAAAGCTGAGAAACTGCATTTTACTTGACTTATTCCACTGTATTGGTAGAATTCGTAGCTTAAAAATTATTAAACATTTTAAATCAGCAGATACTTTTGGGACTTTGAGGGTGAAGCTTGTAGAGACCATATTGTGCTCCCAACCCTGATGTTGAGTTAAGCAATCAAACACAACATGTGAACTTTTTGCTGTGGTTGTGTTTATTTCTCTTGCAGACATACATTGGTTCGGTGCTGGTTTCAGTTAACCCATACAGAGAACTGGAGATCTACACCAAGAATCACATGGAGCGATACCGAGGAGTCAACTTCTATGAGGTCTCACCACATATGTAAGTAAATCTATAGACAACTTCCATTCTGTTACAGTAAACACAACTATAAAGAGATATCAGCTAGTATCTTTTTATCAGAGCAGTGTTTTATTACTGCCAGCTTTTATTAGTGATACAGGTGAAGCTGTTTTTCCTCACTGGCCTGAGTACTGACTACATCATTTATTGTGGAAAGCAGAGGTTACACCAGACATTTCTATAAATTAAAAATTTCATCATAACACATTATTATCCGTCATTTCAAATTACATTTTTAATGAGACACAAAACATACAAAACATCTTAAAACAAAACATCTCAATGATGCAGTAACTGTAGTTCTTGTTGGCTGATAATCATCATCCTCCACTTTATCAGTCCCTCTTTTTTCACCAAATTTATCAATGCCATCACATTTACTGGGCTTTTTAAAATAACTAAGGAGACTTGGCTGTCCTGACATTTTGCGCTAAGCAAAGTAGTATGTACTTTCAGCTAAAGTCAACTACGTAAACAACAAAACAAGAGTTGACAAAAAGTGATTAATATGCATACTTGCCATCAATTGGACAGGGGATCTACTAAAAGTGAACTAATGGGGAGTCATCTGACAGAAGTACCGGGGTTACAGAGTCCCAACCCGTGAATAATCACATTGTCTACTTAGTAAGTCGTCTGCTACCCACATTTTGCTTAACTGTGCCTGTGCCCGTACTCCGAAATTTTTTATTTTTTTTATTTTTATTTTTTTTACCCATCCCCGCGTGTTTTTGCAGGTTACCCTGTTGGATACTCGACTACAGGGCTCTGCGGTGTTGTATTCAGCATAGTTGTGAACAGTGGTGCTGTAGGTTCTATACGGGTAGGATGGTATAATGGACTATTTGATGCCTCGTTTAGAGACAGACAGAACAGCGATCCTGGTCCAGGTTCTGTTGTGTGAAACTTTCTTTGGTAGATTACCCTCAGTATTTTAACCTGTGAAAATGACAGACGACTTTCAGAATTTTCCGTCATGAAAAAAAACATCCGTCAGTGATGGAATGTATTCGGTTTGCGTGACCTCTGGTGGAGAGTATATTTACTCTTGCCCTGGTTTTGCTCAGCAACCCTAAAAGAAGGAGTCTGTTGAAGCCTTGTGATGGATTTTTTCCCCCTTGAATGACATAGCATTTGTTGCACCCGCTTACTAAATGTGTATATCCAGTGTGCATGGTAATATTTGCCGGCAACGTAATGCTCACACGATCTGACTGTCCTCTGTCTGTCAGATGGTTCACAATGTGTCATGGCATGTGTCATAGTGTTTGTTTGAATGGTTGCCACAGGAATTGTCAAGAGATTCCCTGTCATATCCTCTTAGACCCAATAGGTCAGCTACAAAACAATCAAGCACATTATGGAGCTGCTCAGTGGTGTAATTTAAACATTTTTGAGATCTTTTCCCTCTAACCGCAGGAAGATTTTTCTCTCTCTTTTCTGCAGCACTTCAGTGTGCAGCCAAATGTTTTCTCTCCCTCTGAGTGGAAAGAAAGATGTACTTTGGCAAGTACACATGGAGGGCTGGAGAGAGAAAAAAGTGGGAGAGAGATGTGGAAAGAAAAGTAAGCAAATGATGGTACCAGGCAAGAGAGTTTCCTCCCTTGACAGGGAATTCCCCTGACCTTAACCTGACCCCACTCAGCCTCCACCCCACATTCCTTCAGCACACTTACAGAATGATACAGCTATGCGACTGCCATTGTATTTATCTTTCAGTAATTAGTCTGGTGTCAGAAATGTATCCAAACTGGCTGAAACAACATAGGAGCACTGATAGCTGCACAGGGCTGATAAATGATACTGTAACTAAAACAGACTGTGGAGTTTGGGATTCATAGGGGTGGTCCAGTGTCTTTCCATGTTCACACTGTGGAATGAAATAATAACATTCCTGAACAGATTTCCAAGACATTCAAAATACTGCATTTACTGTCATAGTCGTGTCTTATGCGTAACGCTGACCTGGTTGACAACTGACCATTAGTTTTGATTTACTGCGGTAATATAAAATGTCTTCATTATTAGAAAGGTTCAATATGTAAGATACACATGTGCTTGAGTGCTTATATGCATTTTGTGTTTGAGTTTGTTTTGTTCTAGAAGCCAGTTATTGTTACTTAACTCCCTCTCTAAGCCTAAGACTATCTCTAGAGCTGGGTGATATACAAAAAAATTATATCACGATATTTTTTTCATATCAGATGATATCAATATGTATCCTAATATAAACCAAATGACTATTTTTGTCAAGCTTAAATTTTCCATTACTCACAAGTTAGTTGTGAAGACATCTGAAGTTTATTTTTGATTTAAATATGATTTATTTTCCATCAGAGGTTAAACTGACAGATGTGCTGAAGAACATTATACAACTGTTTCAGATAAGTAAAACAGGAACATATATTTAAAAGTCTGACCAGCAGGCAAAAGCTTTCAAGTTTTAAAAGAGAACATAAGCAAAACAGACCATCTTCACAAAACAATACGGGGTATATACGTGGGGGGGGGTGTTCCTTAACTGCTGTAACTGGCGTAAAACTGAAAGTGAAACTGAAGGAAAGGTGAGTGTTTGCGTTCTTCACATAGACTACATGTATTCGCTTGGTAAACCTCCGTATTGTATTGAAGGCCCCAAACCAAAACGATTCGCACCCTATTTTTCAGCAACCTGGTTGCCCGAGTTCTCTGTCATATTTTCTCCTGAGGGAACAGTCATTGTCTCCCGCTGCAGCCCAAACATTTGTGTGTGCTGCAGCTGGCTCTTATGCCTGTGCTATGTGTGTCAACCTAACTTGATATGGCTCGAGAGTGATTGGTTCGGTGCAGCACTACTAAATTATGATTGGCGGTTCTTATTTATGTCAAAACACAAATGAATTCTATCAAATTGTATCGAGCATGGCTTATTTTTCTATTGAGGAAAAGTTATTTTGCAATGTATATTGTTATCATTTTATCACCCAGCCCTAACTATCTCTGTTGCCTACATGGTTTTACATTTACATTTTACATACACTGTACGCTCCTCTACAGCAGTATCAGTGTACTGCTTTAGCTACTGTTAACACAGAACTGGAGTCACCTGCAGCAGAAAACAGACTGAGCACGTGCAAATGTTAGACATTGAACCTTTAAAGATGTGGTTATGAAAACTACAGCTCCATCAATATTAGTGGGCTTATATACTGTATAGTTTATGAGACCTATCACAATGCCATCAGTGTTCAATGGGTTCTGAGACACTGATCTAAAAAATACTTTCAAAATAAAAGTAGTGAAACTTCAGCAGATTTGGGTCACTGTTAATGAAAAATAAAGTAAACAATGCTTGTTAGCTGTATTTTGAAGTTACAGTATTTGGTCAAAATGTGAAATTCTATGAATTAATGACAAAATACTCAAAATCTTTTTAATCTGGCTTTTAACTAATGCTCGGTTTTAATCCCTTCTTTTTAACTACCGTCTCTTTAATGTTAAGTCGACTTTTAACCAATGCTTCTGTATTTATCTTTTTATCTTTATTTTATATTTACACACCTGTTTTATACTTATGCTCATATTCTTTTAGTCAGTGCTTCGTTCGTCTTTTTATTGTCTTTACTTATGATCTCCAGTGTTTCATCTGTGGGGGCCCTCCGCACTGGGAGGGGCGGCTCTTGGCTCTGGCAGCTGTGGCGCCTCCTTGGGGTCTGCTTCTCCCTGATGGGGAGGGGGTCAGGGCTACTGCAATGCAGTGGCGGTGCGGCCCTCCCTCACCTGTCACGGAGCGGCTCCATGTTGGCGGTGCTCGGTTGCTGGGGGCGCTGGCCGCCCCCTCGGTGCAGGTGGCTCCCTGTGATAGCGCCTCCTCTCTTTGGTTTATGGTCCCCCCGTGCTCAGCCCGTTTCTTTTATATACTTCTGTTTGTGT
>JAPTMW010000006.1:7510488-7521357 GCA_029822955.1 Ostorhinchus angustatus
ATATGTCCTACTGCTGCTTCTGTCCACAGCCGTACATTGCTTAACTTCCTGTCAGCCCTCCTGTCTACTTGTCCACATTGGAACTATGCTGACCACCATCTACTGTAGGTAATACACTTAATGAATAAGTACTTCAAAGAAAACCACTTCAAAAATCAGAAGTAACCCTTTCACTGATCTGTAAAGACGTCTTATACTAAATCCATGAAATTATTTATTTGGTTTGTTTTTATTTCCTATGTTTTAAAATTACAGTTCTGTTCAAATTCATTGGTATTAGTAGTGATCCACCCTCTTGCTTTAACCATTGTATAAATTTTCTTTAAGCGAACATAAGGGAATAAAGTCTGTACATAGCACTGTCTTTATCTTAAGTGTGCTGGCATGCAGCAAGGCAGGTTATGACCAACATAACAGCTTTGTTCTACAAACCACAACAAATCAATGCTGATCAATAAATCATCACTTGGTTTTCTTAACCAACTGTGGTCAATCCAACATTGTCAGATATTAAAAGGATCTCACTAGAAAGTCAGATACAATAGTTTATGATGCATATTGACATCGTTGGGAGTTTTAGCATCTTAATCTTATTTTCCAACACATTTTTAAGGAATGATGATGATAGAATCACCAATCAGTATTTGAAGCTGTGTATGATTTTCATCACCAATTTTTCATCAAATCTGTAAAACCTGAGTCATAGCTTAAGTATTTATTTTCTTTATCTACTATTATGTGGTGCAGAGTGGCCCCATTACATTATAATTTTGTTGTAACTACTGTGCAATGACAATAAAGGCTACTCTATTCTATTCTATTCTATTCTATTCTATTCTATTCTATTCTATTCTATTCTATTCTATTCTATTCTATTCTATTCTCAGTATCAGGAATCCGTAAGCCTTCTCGTCATGAAGCCTTTCCATTATGGCCTTAGCATATGGCCGCAGTGGCACAAACATGGAAATGGCTTCATTGCCTCTTGCTACTATGATTGCGTGTAGCTCCACTTCCCAAAACGCACATTGCAACAAATTTTCCAAAATGTCCTAGTGACCTACCGGGTCTGTTTGATTGCTTATGGTGGGGTACATTTCAAAATTGTTCACCGTGAGGGAAGAGATTCAGGTAAGTAATTACAGAAAGGCTTATGGATTTGTGATACTTAGGCTGTGACTCAGGTTTTACAGATTTGATAAAAAAAATTGGTGACGAAAGTCATACACCGCTTTAAACACTGTCTGAGGTTAATATTAAAGTATGATTCAATACCTAGTGTTTTATGATTCAAGTCTTTTAATACAATTACACAATTCTCTTCATATTATACTTGAGTAGGTACATGTTAAGTTGAATACATTTTACTTGGCTACATATGGCAGCTATTATAAAATGTACGTAACAGTTTTAGCTACATAAATAGAAAACGCAAATGATATACTATATTTATGTATAAATATGTGGTAGAAACCTTTAAAGGCTTATATGAAAGCACCTTATATAATAACCAGTACATAACTGGTAACATGCTGGACATGTGATCATTATTATTAAGTTCAATCTAGAGGATGTTATTATTGTATTGTAGCAAAGTTTAATGTCCAAGCTTGTGTGGAACGTACTGTAGTTCAAATAAAAAAATCTGCTGATTGATTGTTCAAAAACGTACAAAAGTATTAGTGTTGGAAAACGTTTTTGTACATAAACCAGACATGGCTTCACTGTAGTTCCACACTCACATATAGAATCTATAGATTGTAAATACACTCATTAGAACATTATCTAAACAGAACTACGATTTACGGAAGCTGAGAACAGCTGTGGATTTACATATTGTTTTATGGTCTTCATCTCATGATAAAATAATTAATTTGTATCACAAGATAATTTTCTTGTGATCATGAATTAATTTATTGCGTTATTATGTAATAGAGAAGCATATACAGAACTCAGATGTGAGCAGGTACTGTACCACATCCTCCACATCACAGCCTTCAAGAGCTGCTGCTGACGTGCTGAACAGAGCAGGACGCACATTCAAATACAACTTACCGATAAGTTAAAGTGACTACGAGAAAATGAATTCATGTATTCAAGATCTTGAGATAAAGATCATTTTCTCGTAGTTACTGTAAATTACCGGTAAGTTGTAGTTGAATGTGTGTTCTGCAGCTCTGGAAGGCTGTGACGTGGAGGATGTGGTACTTGCTCACATCTGAGTTCTGTATATGCTTCTCTATAACGAAATACCAAATTTATTAATTTATCACGAGATAACGACCATAAAATAATATTGTAAATCCACAGCTGTTCTCAGCTTCCATAACAATTTAATGCCACCATGAAAAACCATATTCTGGACACAAAACATTTTAATCAGCTCTGACAAAATGGCCATTCTGCCGTTTGTGTACAATGCACAAAATGCTGGCTGCCAGTTACCTTTTCTTTTTTTATTATTTAACTCTGAGGCTCTGAACCTGTGTAGATGGTTCTTGTTTTTGTGGATTTATTTCGGACACGAGCCCCTATCTCATCACCGGGACAAGGGAAATGAAAAGTGAGTTTGGTAATATGGTATTTTGAGGCTATTGATTTGTAATGGTTTGTTGTGACACTGTATATCATACATAAAAGGTTAATCCACCTTGCATCCATGGGGGCATCACCACTGTATGTATATATGTATGTGGCTATGAGCAACATGCTTGTTTTTTTGTATAGTTTTTGAAAAGCTACAAATACCAACCATTCACAATTTGTAAATCCAGCCGGATCAGATCAGCTGGAATTATTGATTTATACAAACCCTCAGGTCCTGCTATATTGTCCTCTGTCAAATCATCCATCTGTCCATTCATACGCTCATCATTCCCCTCATTCACCCATCTTTGCAAACTACTAGTGCCATGCTAAAATCCACTATTACAAGGAAAATTTCTGTAGTAGATTTCGGCTCAGAGATCGCAACACAACAAAAAACAAATTTCCTTTTTGTTGGCACTTCTGTAAATCATAGGGATTATTTTTTCTTCTAAACATTTTGCTTATGGAAACACACTTTAAGTACACATTAAAATACATTAGCGAGGAGAGCACATTAATTTGAAAGTCCCATTTCAGAGATGAGCCAATTGCAATATTGTTGGCAGGAGCATCATTATCTGCCAAATCTAATAATGACTCCATATTTCCTTTTCTCTAATAAATGTAAAATGAACACACAAACATTTTTGTAAGGTTTCTTTAACAACAGATTCAGTTTTCTTCATAATAAAAACACTAACTTTTAACAAACTTTCTTCACCGAGTTATGGGACATACTGTCACTCCAACAAATCTAAAAAAAAAAGTGCTCCACTTTTTCTGTGTTCATCCACATATGTATCTCTGTAAGATGATATGCCATCAGTTGATCATCTTTACGTTTAAAGTATAATATGTCATATATGAAGGAAAATGTTCACTTGTACTCATGGATGAAACGGACAGATTTTTGACATCAGAGGTCAAAAGTCTGAGTCACTATAACCCCACTTTAATGGCTCACTAGTAATTTTTAGACAAGTGCAGGAATAGATTATAATGCACAAACCATTGATACATGGGACTGAATTTAGGGTTCTGGTAAAATACTATTGTAAAAATTCTAAAACTCTGAAAATGAACTGAATCAAACTAATGAATATTGCAACATCAGCACCAGATCAGTGTTTCCCCACATAAATATTAACCACAGACGTTGAATCATGGGTCATTGTTAGCATTAGCAGCCTTTTCTTCGTGCTTTTCTACCCCTGCTTTCCACTGGATGCAGTGTACCTCCAACGTGGTTCGGCTTTGTCCTTTGCATGGCGTTAATTCCCACCAGGAGCATTTCAGAGGTGGTGCCTTATGCCTGCTTGATTTTCAATTGTTGCTTGTGCTTCTACCATAGATAAAATAGGCCATGTGGTAATTTATTTTTTCTGTCGTGTTGCTAATAACATGCAGAAAAATCAATCAAAAAATCAATCAAAAATTTATGGCTGCCATATAAGTATTTTAACATAGTGTTTCTTACCAACATTGATACAGCGATTTTTTTTTTACTTAATTATGCATGCTTTGGCTATTTAACTTACAGATGCATCAAAAAAAGCTTTGTTGCATATAATGTATCTGGCAAACCAGAGTGCCAAACCAGTTCTGTGACGCTTCTGACATGAACAAGAGTGCTGTGAAGAGCACTGCTGTAATGCAACGCACATGAATCCAGTGGAAAGCAGGGGTTAAATCCAAGTGATCTGTTCAGTGTTGACTTTAATCTTCAGAAACTGGTGCTGCTGCTGTTAAGTTATGATCATGTTCAGCTGCACATGTTTGGTCATGCAATAACTCTGGAACATGGCGGAGAAGTCCTACTTGATCTATGAGTAACTTATGGACAGTAGCAAAACTGTTCAGTGAAATTGGTTCTATGTTCTGCTTTATCATCTTTACCATTCAGTTCATTATGTTGTGCGTTCTTTACATTTATGCTAGATTAGCAAAATTGTGACACCGTGAGTGAGTGAAAAGGGTTGTTGGGCAGAAGACAAACACGGATTGAGTGTAAATGAATTGATCCGTCTCGCTGTTTTAGTTAAGAGTAAATCACCACCCACCACAATGTTTTCAGTCATGAAGAAGATCTGCTGTGTCACACTACACAACCTTCTTAGCGAGGTAAAAATGTTCAATGACTTTGGAGGCCGTTAACATACCTGGGCGGCCCACAAAAATAAAGTCTATGTGTGGGAAACGCTGCAGAACAGCTATTACTCATGACTAAATTCAGCAGCCTGGCACCACTACTACACAGACGTGTTATGTTCATTTCACTTAGCAAATCACCTCTAACAGTTCTGTTCTTTGTGTCCATGCCAACGACATGTTAGCATGTGTGTGGCTGTGACAGTATTGTCTGTGTCACTGTGCACGTGGCATGGCTACAATTCAGACAACGAATTGGAAGCAATCAATTCGGTCGATCTTTACATCTCTGATTTCAGATGTTCAGACTCGAGGACAGTGGTTACCTTTTCCTTTTATTTCATCCTAACCTTGTCATCTGGAGTATACAAAGAGGCTTTTTTAGCAGAAGACTAGTGGAATTTCAAGTCCTAATGCTGAGGTGAATCTTCACTGACCTCGTGATTTGAATCAATTATGATTCACCTTTCAATGATTCATGATGCATTTCAGTGTATCACATCCTCAATTTACTGCACATGGCTATTTTTTTTAGCAGTAAATACCAGCACTCAGCTAAACTAAGAAAATACATTTAACATATTAATACATTTTTTTTAATTCAAGGATATGTGACCTGTGTTAGGACAGAACCCCCCCCCCCCAATCCACACACACGTTCATACTTTTCAACACATTCAAACATTTGACTAAGAATTAACCCTTAAAGTGGTACATTAGGCATCTAGGAACTTCAAGAAGTAGTTATGATACGATCGATTAATAATATTTCTTGTCATTTCTCAGTTTCACTAAGAGATGAATCGTTTTTTTATTGCAAAAATGCTAAACCAGCCATCATATCTACACAGTACACAAGAAAAAAAGCTTTGTTTTGTGCAGGAAGAAAATTACAACTGAAGCTCTGTGACAGTTCTGAAAGCTTTGTCAACTTTATGCAACACTTCTTGTAAAATCAGCAGCTTAACAGCTCCAGTGAGCTAATATTTCCCCCAAAACGTCATGTTAATCTCCCACTTTTGCTAATTCCAACTCAAACAGTTTGTTTTCAGCTGCATTAGTCGCGGCAGCGTAACTCTCCGTGTGGCCGTCAGTATATTGGGTCAGCCTTTGTTCGTCTCTACAGTTCGCCTTTTGTTTGCTTCACACTGTTTCTCTGTCCTTTGTCACTCCTACTCCTGATGCTTAGCATTTACTGGTTTTCTCTGGTTCATTTTGTCCAACAGAGTTTACATTTTTTTTCTACTGGCTGATCTGACCCTGCTCTCCCCTCCTTGTCCTCCTCCTCCTCCTTTCCACAGGTCGGTTTGATGAGGTGCTGATCCGTCACCAGGTCAAGTATCTGGGTCTGATGGAGAATCTGAGGGTGAGGAGGGCTGGCTTTGCTTACAGACGGCGCTACGAGGTCTTCCTGCAGAGGTGATCAGCTGACTTTGTTTATGTACATGTACCTGTAAAATACACTTCAGTAAGGGAGGGAGAGCTCAAATCCTTTACCTAAATACTAAAACCACACTATGATAGTAGTCAGTTTTGAAGTAGCAGTTCTACATTCAAGACCTTACTTGGCCTCACTGACTTTATTTGCAAGTATGCAAGTGTTATCAGCAAAAGGAAATTCAAAATATGAAAATGAAGAAGTTGCTGTGCAGTACAATGAAATTCCTGTTAATGTTTTACTCTCGTACATATGATATTTTTGGATTCATTTTCCTGCAACATTAAGTTGTATGTTGCATTGTACTACCATAGATGTTGCAACATCTTTAAAGAACACAGCAAAGCATGTAATTCTATAAGATCATCATGTTTATTTCACCGTTGTTCTGTGAGAACCACATATTTCTTAAAAGGGGCCTTCTCATGTATTTGAAAAAAAAAAAAGAAATAGGCCTGTTTTCAGCTTTGTGATTCTTTCTAGAATTTCTAGCTAAAGCAAGAGTGTTTGAAAGAGTTTATTTAGTTTAAGAAGGATGAGGATTTAAAACTCAAACATAAAAGATTATTTCATCCTTCAAACACTCAAAATATAGGCATTTGGAGATGCATGGTTTATGTTGGACAAGAAGGGGATGAAAAATTAGAAATGTAAAGTTGGCTAAAAGTGAAGAACTCAAATATTTTCAAAAGTACAGTAGTATATTATAATATAAGTATATAAGTAAAAGCTCTTTGACAACCCACCCCTGATACTGGTCTAGAACAAGTTAAACAACTTAGTCACATTTATTTTTCTTTATTCACTGTGTAATGTTGTCCATTCTTAATGCCAGCTGTTGCACAGGACTATGAATCAGCCATGGAACTGATTTAGATTCACTAGTTCTGTCCCTCACATGTGTTTATGTGATCTTTTAGGTACAAGTCCCTGTGTCCAGACACATGGCCTAACTGGCAGGGCAAACTGGCGGATGGAGTGGCTGTCCTGGTCAAACACCTGGGATACAAGCCTGAGGAGTACAAACTCGGCAGGTCAGCTACCAACACAGACCTACACTGAAAAACAGAAAAACACTTCCATTTCGCCTTTTCGTGACACTAAACTACATTTAATTAAATTTTTTCAGATCAAAAATCTTCATCCGTTTTCCAAAGACCCTATTTGCTACTGAGGATGCATTAGAGACCAGGAAACACAGTCTTGGTGAGAGCTCATGGCACAGCAAAGGCTGCAAAATAATGTCTCTGTTGTTTAATCTGTTTATTGTTGTCCCAAATGATCAATTAATTGTCGATTAAAAAAAAGTCATCCACAAGTATGTGGTGTTTGGACCATTAAATAAAGTACAATATTCAAATTGATGAAGCTGGAATCAGAGAATTAAATCACTCAAACTGATTACCAATTATTGTTATTTTTCTTCTTCTCTTTCCATGAAGCTACTAAACTCCAGGCAGGATGGAGGGGCTACAGCCAAAGGTCCAAATTCCAAAAACTCAAAACTGCAGGTGAGAACATTTTAGCCCTCTTTTCATTGACTGTTATAAAGTATCTCCAGATAGTCTGTAGACTCTCATTAGCCTTTATGATTTAAATGTTTGCAATTCATCATGTTTGTGATGTCCCACATCAGCTATTGCCATCCAGGCCTGGTGGAGAGGTATCTTGGCCAGGAGGAGAGCCCAGCGCAGGCGAGAGGCTGCTGATACTATCCGCAGGTATGACTGTGTACTCTGTGAAGAACAAACCTGATCCACAAACCGTGTCCTCAAACCTTAGTTGTGTAAGACTTAAAGTAGAGTTAACCTGAGCGTCCAGAGACATTTGACCAAAATTTAATATCAAAGCTTATCTTTTATTAGAAAGACATTGGGGTGTTGTGCTGATTGTGAAAGTTTTAAATCGGTTTCTGAGCCATTCCACACATTCTCCCAACTCAGGTTCATCAAGGGCTTCATCTACCGCCACAAGGAACGCTGTCCAGAGAATGAGTATTTCCTGGATTATGTGCGCTACTCATTCCTCATGACGCTGCACAGGAACCTGCCAAAGAATGTACTGGACAAGAGCTGGCCAACTCCACCAGCCGCACTTGTTGAGGTGGGAAATCAACTCAATTATGTGCATATAGATTAGAATTTGATCAGGGGCTAAAAGGTTGTGACCACTGTAACTTACAGCTTCGGAAGAAAATGAAGAATCCAGTCCAATGAAAACCTATTCAGTGAGATTAGGAGGAAGATGGATGTCACAGGTCATCAAAAATGCCAGCCTTCGTTTTTGCACCAGGAGTAGCGTAAAGCACAAAGCAGCAATGGGAAAAACTGAATGGAGAACATAGCAATACACATGAATGAGCTCTGATTGAAAATCAGTGTTATATCTGTAAATACGGTGCCCCAGTACGGTGCCCCCAGGCCCAGGGGCAAAATTATTACAGGCCAGAGTATCAATGAAATCAGACATTATTCATTTATCCTAACGGTACTGAACGGTACTTTCCTCAACAAGTCTGTCTCTAGGACATTCATCTATGATGCATTTTTGTGATTTTCAGCTCAGATGAGACCTTGGTTTGGGTCTCTGAAGGGCAGGTCTCTCTGTTACTACAGCTCCACACAGCTTATAAACCAGGGGTCTGCAACCTTGATCCTCGAGAGCCACTATCCTGCATGTTTTAGCTGTTTCCCTCTTCCAGCATACCTGACGGTCGTTATCAGGCTTCTGCAGAGCTGGATGATAGTCTTATCATTTGAATCAGGTGTGTTGGAAGAGGGAAACATCTAAAACATGCAGGATAGTGGCTCTTGAGGACCAGGGTTGCAGACCCCTGTTATAGACATTGGCCGGTGTTCACCAAGAACTACAGGGGAAAGTGATACTTCACTCAAGGACACAGAGCAACAAGTGTTTTACATATTCAGGCAAAAACATGGACGATCTGTCACAAAACCTGGCAAAAGTCTGTCAAATACAGGCAGAGAAATGCACAGGTGGATGTTTAGCTCATAGTGGATTTATCTGTTCTGATTCTATTATGTACCTGTACACTCATAGCCTGGCCCCAAAATATGAACAGGAGTTAATGATTTGAAGTGACGGGTATTGTTTTACTTCGAGTCAGTTCATAAATTTGATGTGAAATGGTCAGAACAACATCTGATCTGTTCATAGATTCAGAGCAGGTGGATTTAGAGATCTGAAGGCTAAAGGAAAATACCACACTGTCAAAATACTGACAGTCTTCCATTCAGTTTTATACTTACAAATGATTAATTGAAGACAAATTTCTTCCGCAGTAGATAATTACATATCTTTGTTTCACACCACCAAAAATCTAAATCTGTGATGGTGATTAGTTCAAAACAATGCTTTTGTTCTGTCCTAATAAAAATGTTAATTAATGTGGATTAATATAAAATATTAAACATATAAATTGTATAAGCCTAAGATACAAATAATACAAAATAAAGCAAAACAAATCTACTCAGTTTAAACTGTAGCCCTTACCTAAAAAAAGGAACTGATAGGAATATCGAAGAAGCACAAGATCAATAAGCAGTATCGATAAGACTAGTTGTATTGATAAAACCTTAATGATACCCATTCGTACCAGTAAGTATTGATTACTGGACTCCTCTTGAGTAATTGCACAGTTTGGTTAAAGAACATCAATCAGCTTGTTGCCTTTACTTGTCTGTGGATTGGTGGGATTGATGTCATTATCTCTTTACCTGCACCTTATTGTATTTATTGTCTGTGTACATTATCTGTATGTTCATACAGCTCTAATTTTATAGTTTTTCATCATGGTAGAGGAGTTTTTCCTTTCTGGCGCCTTCTGAAATTTTTCCCTTTATAATTATTTTTTTCTTTAGTAGTTTTCTAACACATAACACACATTTTCAAAGTCAATGTTAATGAATTGAACTTGAGAAAAACACAGAATTAGATGCACTTACTGAACTTACTGGTTAGCTGGTAAAACATGTACTAACATGCATACATGTCTACATACATACACATATATATGAGGCATTCTACTGAATTGGTTCAAATCAGAGTTGGAAAGTGTGTGAAATTTCTATGCTATTTTGGAAAAACTTTGACCATATCCATGTTGCACCAGATCTAAGGAACACGTGTTTAGTGAAAGTACAGTCAATTTTCATATTGTATTTGCACACGTTATTGGAATAAATTTCCTCTCCCAAAATTAGTCACAACCGAAACATAACATTACCTTTAGAATTAACATAATTATATCAAACTATATATTTTTTCCATTCCCCCATGTATAGGCTATTTTAAAAAATTAATGTAGGTGGTTTCCACAATTAAATAAATTAAAATTAATATTTTAACATATTTTATCATGTTGAATTTTTATGATGCATCAAAATCAAAACACTTTTTTTCTTGTAAAATGTATAAAGTTGATTATTTTGATTTCACCATTAATGAGAGTTGAAATTACACATACACCTAACCAGTCATTATTATAAAATATTGGTTGATAACTCAGTATCTTTTATTTTTGACAAAACAACTAGTGTTTCGGTAGTGACAGCACTGTTTCAGTAGTGACTGTATTGTTGCAGTAGTGACCATAGCATCAACTTAATACTTTATGGTCACTACTGCAACAATACAGCAACTCTGAACTCTTTTGGCTAATATTAACTCAACAT
>JAPTMW010000006.1:8028909-8039713 GCA_029822955.1 Ostorhinchus angustatus
CATGTGTACGGGTCTGTCTCATAAAAATGGCAGTGCACATAAAAGGACATGTGTGAATTCAGTTAGCGTCTTTATTCTTCTCCCAGACACCCATGAGATCTCAAGGTGGTCACTTCGGGGGGGGGTGGATTCCAAACACATTCACCAGGCTGCATGTCAGAGATAGCGCAACAAAGGAAGGCTCAGATTCAAATTAATATAACCATCAAGTCAGTTGTGAAAACAAAAGCTTCAATAGCACGGGGCGGATTAGCCCACAGGTCAGTGACGTACAATGCTGTGGAGAAGGACCCCTGCAGTATAAGAAACAGTTAATATTCAGGCCTGACACCAGATCTAAAATAATTCTAAAAATGTAGAGGAACAGAATGAGTTATCATACTCCCTCTGTTGCTTTAAGTGTGGATTATTTCCTAATCCACACACACACGCACACAGGCAACAAAAAGAGGTTGATAAAGTAGCGACAGGGCAATCTGTCATGGCTGGCTAGCTGGTCGCATGAGGTTAATAGATTCTTCCTATCTCACATCCCGTCAGCCTTCATCGCCATCATCACCGGCCTTTCTTACCATACTTACGTATCGTCAGTGATAATCTCAGAACGGACAAAATATGTGCACCGGTCTATTAACAGTGACCTGGAAACCAGTTGTATGGCTGTTACATCTCAATGAGTGTTGTTTTCTTTGCAGTGCTAATCGGCATGAAGCTGAAAATGTGCTCATACAGCTGTAAACACACACACTACAGCACTCAATCACAACATGTACAAAATCACAGGTACTGGAGCCAACAGATGATAATTCAGCGCTTCTCCTGGAATGACCAGTGAAAACGTCACACACAGGAAATGATACATGAGTTATGTCAGGTGGATCATGTTAAAGTGTGTGAAGGGAGAGCAGATGCAGGTGAATTCAGCCCTGGTTTAAATTATTTCATCCATCGTTATAATGAGCACACCCTGACATGTCCCTTCTCACACCTGAGTGAGGACGCTGACGCTGTGAGATCAGCTCACACGCCGACACAGGTAGGTGGTTATGAAGCGCTACCATGGCTGTGCACTGCAGTCATTTTCATTCCCTCCCACCTCCCTGACATTCACTTTTACATATAATCTTGACTACTTTGGCTTTTAAAAGCTATGATGCAGAACTACTATTAGCAGAGGGTAGCAATTTAGAGGAGTCTTATGTAAAGGTTAGTTTGTCACTCTAAATCTTTCCTTTAGGGAAAGCACAAGTTGGTGCAAAGAGAGCGTGGCTGTCACCTTGTGGACAACCTGTGCAACTACAACAAGCACTGAATTTTGGTTTTCTTTTATCTTTTACTGTCAAACTATGGCAATTAGACATTTGCTCTAAAGATAGATTCACACATGGGAAGAAAGTGTGTGGTCTGGAATGTAACTTCAAGACAATTTCACTGAACTTCCCCCTGCAGCCTGACAGTCTAAGACACAGTGGTGTATGTTCACATGCCTGGTGGAGAAATAAGATTAAAAAATGAATGAAATCATATCAGTCCAGATGGTGCAGTATTTACAATTCAAGACTTGTTTGTATAAGATATATGTAGATTAGTGATATGGTTTTCTTTTATTTCTCTTCATACTAGTCATAGTTTTTCAAGAAAATCAGCACATTGTAAAACACCTTTTTTGTTTTACCAACTGCTTCTATTGAATTGCTGTGTGATGTTGCTCTGATAATGGATGACTGGTTTCCCTATTTCTAGGGCCATCTGCTCTTGGAAAACAGATGCAAGTTAAATTCTTGTGCACTGAGAAATATGGGTCTTTTTTAATTTTCGTACAGGAAATCAATAAAGTTTTATGATGTACTTTAGGTATTGTTGGTAATATTTTTTCTAGGAAAGAGCCACTTTAATGTAACAAACAGTGGTGAATGCAAATTTTTTTTTCTACAGTCTCAAGATAGAATACAATGCAGCACCTGCTTACAGGATAATATGTAGAAGCTTCTTTTCTGTTATTTGCAAAATGGAAGTTGGCTATTAAAATGAACTGTTCTTCACTCAGCCTGTCACAGTCACCACTGGTCCACTTATCATCTGTTGACGGTGGCTGTAGGCCAGCCACTGGGTGCATCTTGTGAGTTAGATGTTAGAATATTGAATATTGTCTTGTGACATATTTTCAAAGCACAAACAGACTATTGTGTTGATCTGAGAAGTGAAAGCAGAGAGTTCCAGCTCTCACATTCAAATGATCACATGGTGAGAATCAGTCAAGAAAAACCTTGCTCTGACTGACAATGACAATATAAACCTGGCCTTATCTGTCTGATTAGGTTAAACGGATTAACGTTTCTTTCCTATAAACCAGCAGTGTAACAACTTAGGGACTGACATACTAATGTCTTGCACCAGCACAAACCTTTTGCTTTATAAAAAAAAAACAAATCTGTGGAAATTTACTAAAAAGCTGCAAGTCATTGCTGATGAACTCATTTTTTTATCTGGCCTAATTGCATATGCATTTGTAGGAGTTTCCCTTTTAGACCACAAACTGTGGGGTGAACAGTGTTTAAATAATTCACGCACCATGGAGATTTGCCATTGCAATTTACTACTATTGTGTCATCATTTAAGGCTGAAAAAAGCATCCCTTCACTGATTTTGTGTCTGACTGTGATAGTTGCACATGGAGGAGGTACTGCTGAGAGCAGAGAACAGGTGGTAGAAGAGAGATTTTCCCTGATTTGTGTTGATTTGTTTGGAATGCCACAGGAAGCCATAATCAGAGTAGATCAACTACAAAACAGACCACATTTACCTGCACCGTTCATGGTCCTGACATCATGATTAGAAAATGCACAGACATAATGTTATCAAATGATCAGGACACTCAATAACAAGTCATGCAGAGGGTTAACAACTTTGCAGCTTGGTTTCATTGCTGTCAGGGTTCATCTCATCTTTAACACCAATAAATGACATTCAAATTTCTAAGTGTGTTTCACAGTTCTGTAGCCCATACAAACAGTGTGCCAACATTTCCTGGATTTACTGAGATTAAAAAGAGCAACTCCATATAATCCGCAATGATTAAATAGCCCACTGTTTAAGTTTGACCACAAATAGAAGTCCTATGGATTGTGGAAGTCAGAAATTGGTACTATGGTCTTCTAAAACTTCTCCTTCCTTCACACATCTTCTGTGTTGAGCTCAGTGCCCACAGTATTGTTCAGATGTCCCTTTGTCAACAGCTTGAATATGGAGATTTTAGGATTGTAGGGTGCTGAAATTGAAAATCCACTTATAACACTGAAAACTCCTGCCTCTCCATGCTCTACATTGTTGTTTCCTGAAAGAACTGCTCTTGGTACATTGTTCTGGCCATTATTGTTCATCGAACTGTACACTGTCAGTAGATCAGTCCCAAAACTGGCCACTCCAAACAGTGCTTCTCCTGGATTGTGGCTACATGATCATTTGCTTAGCAAAACTGGCCCTGAGAGTCAACATCATCTTCATGAACAGAAAGATAGGGAATTTCAGAGTAGCTGTCATACGTTTCCTCGGGCTAGATAACACTCTTTATCAGTTTCTGGTCAACACAATAAACCAATCCAAGAAGAGGTAACATAAGATAATATATGAACTGACTTTCAAGCATTGAAAAGACCATCTGCTCATTGGTCTTCTGTATTTCCTGATTGAAACTGAGGAGCATTTTAACCGTCAACCCCACCTCCTAGTTCCTTTTGCAACATTTCTGGAACATTATCAAGGAGCTTTTATAGCTGTTTACGATTCTTCTACAGTAAGTCATGAACTTATATGATCACATTGTGTCAGGAACATTGCATACAGAGATACATAATCTATCACTCACATATGTTGTGATGTCACATCACTGCTGATAGTGAGAAGAGAGTGTTTTCCAAACAGAACCAACCAGCAGTGATCTTGTGCAATCCTTTTTGAATTCGTAACACCACAAGCTTAAGCATAAAGCTCAGTGACAGAAAGCACACACAAGCTCTATTCAATGCATCCAGACTGTGTTTAGATCTTGTTCACACTTGGCATCAGAATGCATGTCGAATGTGACCGTTTCTGATGTGCCCTCACTTCACTGCTTCCATTAGATTCTTTCTGCATTGAAAATTAAACATACTATCAGACTCAGACTCACAGCTAAAATCTGGAAACAGCAGTGTGGACGATCTGACTCCTCACCCCATCAACCCTCCCTGGGTGTCTCAACATCTTCAAACTAATCATAGCTACACATATATTTATATCCTTTTATAATAACTCACCAACTCTTCACTGGGTTAGACTGAAACTGAATAAATCCCATGGATAATTTATGAAAATATTTGTTGCCAAAATAAGATTCAAGAAGTTTATTGTCATATACACAGCAGCACTGAGCAAGGAAATTCTTACTGTGCAAGTTCCCATCACACAACTAACGTAAACAGTTAAACTAAAATGAAATAAAGGAAATAAACTGTACACTAAGCAAGGGAAAATAAATAGGTAAGAATAAAAAAAAGTATTCTGTGCAATGAGTAAGTGTATCAAGGTGCAAAACTAAATAAGTACAGATTAATGTGACAATTGAGGTTAAACTAATGCAAAGTTTTTCATCCGAACAAAGAATTTTACATTTTCAAAAATACATTTTCATGAGCTTTCACTTTCTTGGAACATCAATACTGTGTGTAGTATATTATAATATACTTCTATGAATCATATGTATCATTTATGAATTATTTCACCCTGCTTAAAAAGTGACTGCTAAAGACTTTGTTAAAATTTACAATCACTCTTCATCCAGCTATTTTTTTTTTTTGAAGAGACTACATTTAAAATGCATGTAATTCCTAAATGGGTAATGGAATATGTTTGTAAAACCCTTTGAATTGAAGCTGAAACCTCAAACTTCAGACACATCTTGATTGTTTCATTTCATACCCACTGTGATCGTGTACAGAGGAACAATTACCAAATCTATGTCATTTTTCAAATACTAATGAAGCTGGGGAAAAAAAAATCACATCTTGACTGCCTGTTTTCCTAAGGATTAAATGAATTTTCTTTTTTTTTTTTTAACGTGGAAGTGTTCATATTTATTCCTGAGATAAAAACAATCAAAGATGTTAAATTACTTTGCCATTTAATTATTATTTTTAATTTTCAATCATGATTTTAATTATTTTTACGCTTGTGTTTTTCTTTTCTCCCCACTGGCTGTTGTATTACCTTCTGTGTTTTTTTCCCCCATACGTAGGTATTTGTACTATACTGACACTTTATTATGTTTCCTCTCTGTGTGTGATAGCTATTTAGCTTGTTTTTCACTGGTTTTCAAGAAGTTTTCACCATATAATTTGAAGAAACTTCCAGACATTTTCTGGGAGTTTTGGTGAATTGGTATGAAATGACTGCACTTGGCCCTCACTTTAATACTATATGTGAACAAGGCTCCAAACACAGAGATCATGTGAGGGCCCCTCATGACCTCCATCATGTCGGCTCATGTGAGCAGAGGCTCACTGACAAAGGCGTGGTCCCACTGTTTAACACTTGCTCTGCCTCCATAATGCAATGACCAAACTGCTGCATTTCCAACATTTAGGAAAAAGCTAATACAAGAAAGCTTGTTTAGGATATTTATAATCCTTAAAAAACATTATAATTTTATAGACTATTACACGTGAAAGACAGAGTACTGCAGAGGTGGAGAAAGTGTATTAGGAAACTGTTTCTTATCAGTGAATGTGTGCGGTAAGCGGAGGCAGGGAGGACAGTGCAGCAGGGTAAATGATGGCAGTATCGATCTCCAATGCTCTTTTATAGCCCTGTCATGTCAGTTTAGCACTCTGGCAACTATCGCTTTAGAGCTCCATCAATACTGAACTCTGGTGCTCAGTGAAAGACAGATAGAAAGAGACAGATGGAGAGAAGGAGAGTGAGGACAAATAAATGGAAAGAAGTAAATAGCAACTGCAACGTCAGGGTAAAGACTTCAGTACTCTAAACTTCACTGAGGTGATAAGGACACTGATAGGTTAAAAATGGGACGCTCACACTTGAATCTGACTTAGTTTAAAGGCACATGTATCAGTTCACTCTCCAAGTGAACATTTGTGCCATAGTTTGCGACATTGTGTGTCAAAACTGTTCCTAAGATATTGCATTTGAAAAATAATGGCGGTGCCCTGCAAAAAACCAAAGGGAATTAAAGGATAATTAAATTCATTCATTTGTTCATTCATTATCTGAACCCGCTTTATCCTCACTAGGGTCACAGGGGTCGCTGGAGCCTATCCCAGCTACTTATGGGTGAAGGCGGGGTACACCCTGGACATGTCGCCTGTTCATCGCAGGGCTGACATATAAATGGTTAGTGGATTACGCATAAGATTATGCAATGACTTCTAACGTTGAATTTTATGAAACTGAATTTAAAACTTAAGAACATGCAGAGACTCTGTTCCTACTTAAGTTACAAAAGAGAAAAAACATTTCATTGTAGACCTCTGATCTCTGTAGTGGAGGAGTATCTGTATATTTATGTGCAAACATGCAAAGAAAAGCACTAATTTTGCCATGTCCACCATTGGAATAATGCACGCATATTAAAACAACAGTCAGATGTTAATATTTAGTTATCCTGGTTTCTTTTTTTTTTCCAACAGTTAAACCATATTAATTCATTCATAATGTCAGGATATTGATAAGCTACATTTAGTCAGTCATTTGTAAAGTTAAACACTGGACAGCTGTGACCAGATGCGTTTAAGTGATAATCAGGTGTGGACATTGTTCTGCTTATTGTGATCATACTCTCTGTTTGTTGTGCTGATTTATTGGAAGTGACCAAAACCTTGCTCTGGGTAAAAATGCATTCTTTGTAAAATTCAGACCAGATCATTTGGGGCTTAAGTCTATTATTTCAAACATCACACTGTGCATTTCTTTGCCTGTATTTGACAGACTTTCGCTAGGTTTTGTGACAGATCGCTCATGACAATGCTTGAACGTGCAAAAAATTGAGTGAAGTGTCCACTTTCCCATGTAGTTCTCATGTGAACACCAGAGACAAAGATGGTAAAAAAAAAAAAAATTAGCTAATCAACTTTGATGTTGCTGTAATTCATAGAACTATTTTATTCTTTTTTTTTTATTTTTCTTTCTCAATAGCCAACAATGTGAGAGCTTATCAATGCTCTAGTCTTTAATTATTTGGCTCTGGGTCATGTTTAGTACCGGAATTTGGTACCCATTCCCATGTATTATGATTGGTTCTACATAAATAAACCTTACCTGATTTAAACTTTGTGTGCTGCATATAAGTACAACCAGTGAAGAAGCTAATTCCTGTGAAGAATCAGAATCATAAGGATCTACAAGAAACATGACAGTGAGATTGTGCTGATGAAGTATAACATAGTGCCCACTTGTGCTCATGCAACCTGCAGACATCCCTATTGATTACCTAACACCTAGAGTCAGATAACATTCATGTGGAATAGATGGATTCCAAATCGGCCTCTTCTGATGCTCCACTTCTGTTTGGTGAAGCAGAAAATGAACCCTGTTTGCATTATCTGATAGCTGCTAAGTATTGGATTTCATCTGCTGCAAACAAAACACGCTAACATCTATTACTACAGCACAGCACTTATCAAATGGTGGGTTTAATTAACTTGTTTGGATCTGTGTGGATTAATGTTTAATTATGGGTGTCTTCTGTGCTTTGTGTTTGCTTGTTCTATGAAAACAGAGCAATGGGAAATAAAAAGCACAAAATCAATTTATCCGCATTGCTCCTGGAGTTTCAGTTCTACATTTTCTACAAGAACATTATAGACAGGGCTGTTGAAAGTTTTCACAAATTAAATTTAAGACTTTAATTAAAGACCGTGATGAATGCAATTTAAGGCCTACAGTATTTTACATCTATACTGACATAAAAAATAGAAAGGACATTAAGGAAAATTATGAGTCTGGGTTTGGTGAGTTTGGCTCCAGATGTGGACTTGGGTGATACCAGGTGTTTGCTGATCGCTTTTGGCAGCTTTATGTTGGTCTGACCTCCGACGTGACTCTGGGCTACACAGTTTGCATGAGTGTTTGAGTGTGTACTGATTGTGTAATTCTGGGCCAATATTAACATCAATGTTTAAAATCCCAATGTAACCATTACCTGATGCTGATACTAGACTTTTTAGGGCCCAAGCCTGGAAGGTAAGTCCCACTCAAACACACTGGGAGTGGACTTGCCTGGAAAGGCGAGGCCCAATTGTTTTTCGTTCGTTTCTATATTATTATTCAGACACCACTTTGAACTGGATTTTGATCCCCTAAACATGCTCAAAAACTCACCAAATTTGACATGCATGTCAGGTCTGGTGAAAAATTTTATAAAATGTAAAAATTAACCCCATCAGTGCCAAAATGTGGTCTTTAGCGCCACCTATGTAAAAAAAAAAATACAGAAACGGCCCTAGTGGCCAACAGGACTGTCGTAAAGAATTTTTGTTTGATGAAGCACCACAAACCATATGCTGGTTCCCCAGACCTAACTCCAACAGGAAGTTGGCAATTTGCCTTTCAATATACGTTTTTTAAAATTAACTCATATGACACAGTTTGTCGTATTGGCTTCTAAATAGCACCAAAAGATAGAGTAATCTCTTCTTAAAAAAGTGATCTCATAACTTTTGAAATTACTGCCTTAGTTTTTTTTTTACAAGCCCGGAAAGTTGCGAAGTCTGGAAGTCACTTTTCACTTCAGAGTTTTTGCCCACGTTATATATGTATACATTCACAGGACTCACCACAACTCTCACGTGCAAACATTTTTGAGATAGGATGTACGGTTATGGATTTATTTAAATTTGTTTATTTTTTCCACTTTTTCCACTTTAAACTGCCATGTGACCCCTTTATCACGCTCCAAAATCCACCAAATTTTGCATGCATGTTATGGCTGACAAACAGTTTGATAAAATATCAAAATTAACCCCTTGGGTACTAAAATGGGCTCTGTAGCACCACCTACAAACACAAAAACGGCCCTAGTGGCCAGTAGGAATATTGCACAGGCATGAAACAAACACCAAAATATTGGTCTCATTGAGCCCGGCAAATCATCCACTGATACCCATGAGTTAACTCCAACAGGAAGTTTGCAATTTGCCTTTCAAAATAACTCCACATTCCCACGATTATTGCTTATTCATTTTGGACTTTTTTAACACATGTTCTACATCAGTTGGTTCACAGGAGTCTGCTAAAGTCAAGCACGAAAGAATTTTTGAGAAAGTTAGTTACTGCAACTTATGCAATATATTTAAGACATCTGAAAAATGCTGAGTCATTCAAATCAAATCAAGTCATTTGATTAGATTTAATTGTTTCAAAGACTTTGAAATGACCCATGGAAACCTTGTATAGAATAACAAAACCAAATCCCATCACCTGAGATTGTGTATGTAGGTGTGGGTGTGTGATACTGACCGGTCACAGGAGCAGGCCTCAAGCACACAGAGCAGGTTGTAGATGATGAAGGTGAAGATGACGGCTGTGATGGTTCCACGGGGGATGGAGTAGCTGGGATTCTTCAGGTCACCTGAGAGATAATCACGTTAACAACAGCACATTTGCAGTCTGATTGGAGGTTATCAGGTCACACACATTACCCAGCTTCACCTACCTGACATGTTAGAACCAGCCATGATGCCTGTGCAGCCATTAAACATTACAGCAAAAACGGTGGCAAAGTTCATCATGTTTCCTGTTGTGTAATCCCAAGTGTAGTCAGCTGTGAGGGGAGATAACAGCAGATAAACCTTTGTAGTCGCTCCTTTATCAACATCATCAGTCTCCACATGGAAAGTTCAATTTGGTTTGTTGGCAGACATTCCTCTCCACCTGTGCACCACTAAACTTCATCATGCTTTACAGCTTTGGAGAGAAGCATTCTCTACAAATCTCTGTTGTTTACAGAGTAGCCTGGAATCAATCACAAGAAGCAGCAGGATCCATTTATAAAAAATCAATTTCACAGCTTTGATCGGCAAAAGGCCCTCTCTGTCTTTTTTATCTGCACCTACACAACAACTTTCTAGTAAAATAGCAGCGTTTAAGAAGTGTGAATGTGTACATTTAAAAATGCAAATTAGGTCTACTAAACAAAACTAGGTGCATGCAGTAGTCAATCTTGGGATAATTCAAAGCCTGTGAGTGTTGTGGTCCTCACGTGTGTTTGAGTTACAGTAATTAGTTTAGTAATCATGTGCTTGGAGATAAATCCCTGCAAACAGAGGGGGGAACTTAGTCAGAACATGTAAAGCATCTAATTACAGATTAGTAAAAAAAAAAAAAAAACAAGGCCACAAAGGAAATAGAGCTGAGATCCAAAAGAAGTGGTTAAGTGACAAATTGGTCACTGATAACAGAATTATAATAATCTTTTTGAAGGTTGTGGCAACTATAATAAATCACAAGAATGAAACAATGACATTCTCCATCTCAGTCAAATGCTCTGCAATACAATGTCTGGTAATAGCCTAAAAAAATCCCAGTGTGGAAATGCTTTGTACATAATGACAACCTAATCCTGGGCAACACTGAGCCAAAAATATTCGCTAAGGCAGTCAAGTTATTAAACATCATGTTATTGAGCTTATTGATCAAAAAAGAGCTCTTTGTGTTCTTTTCTTATAACTAATGTAAGGTGTTACAGCTTTGATTTAAACTACAAATTATGTGGTGCAGCAGATCATTTGTTTATCTTATTTTTTAATGTTTC
>JAPTMW010000006.1:8542601-8554400 GCA_029822955.1 Ostorhinchus angustatus
ATATTTTGAGTAGAAATGAGAAAAATACACTAGGTAAGGTTTAGATTTTTCCAGTGTATGATGCACACACAACTGCTCTCACAAAAAGCCACTGTATTCACACTGTATCAGCTTGAATTACATGTGGTTGTGTGTGACGGCGATGGCTAGATGCTGAGGCTGCTGTTGCATGGGTCAGGGCCCATGGGAATGGGTCAAAGTCTTCCCCAGACGCCCAGAGTCACTGATAAGCAGTTAAGTTCAGCAGCACATCCAGTCCACACATCTTGCAACTCCCAGTTGAACAAAAAGTCAAATAAATACTTGAACCCATGCATAAAATCACAACTAGATGTATGAAACAGACTATATATAAAAAAGACTAAATTATGTTGCACACATTTTTCAACAAAGCAAGGTTTAAGATCACTCAGCTCTAAACTGGTAAAAACCTCTCTCACACTAGTCGCTTTTCAATTAACCTTAAATATCGCAAATATAACTTGCTCATAAAAATTCACCTAATGGAAAAACGACAATTTCGACAAAATTCTCGTTTTTCGATTAAAAGTTTTTACGCTGACAAGAGGTTTTTTCAGGCATCGCGAAATTGGTATATTACGCAAAATTGCAATGGGAAGACCTTTTTTTCGCAACTACAGTCAGGTGAATTAAAAAAACGGATGTTGACGGATGTTGCAACAAGCGAAGAAGAAGAGTTTTAAAAGAAACATGGCATGGTATGTATGGACACACCAGTAAACCACATCATTTTTTTATTTAGTACAGGATAGAGGGGTAATATATAAAAATGACTATGTCTGTAAAACAACATGATATTTATATTCATCGCCATGTTTATGGAATGACTTCTTGTGTATCTTGCGATAATAAATAAACAAATCATCGCATTTGTGATTTAATGGAAAAATGGACATAACACACCTCTGTTTTTTTGACATTTAGTAAATATCAGTAAAGTTTTGCGCATATACCCAATGGAAAAGCGACTACTGGCACGGTGGATGGTTTCTTCATATAGGTCAGGTTTGTACTCCTCTAATCATCTTTGACTCTTATGATTCAGAGTACATGCCACACTATTTCTCACAGATAACTAAATGTGCTGATGATTGTTGATACGTGACTTCAGGTCTATCCTTTGCTTTTACCACAGGATAAAAACCATAGCCAGGGCAATATAAGGGGGTACAGTCTAGAGAGTGAGCACATACCCTGTATCAGGCATCTTAGAGCGCAGACGCAACTCTAGACATGTTTCAGAACTGCAGAATATGCTGCACAGCCAGCTTAGTCTTACATCAGGTTAAGGTCAAGTTCTCCACTATCTATTTCAAAGGGCAAACTGAACTCTAGGTTCAAACCTGGAGGATGACTCTGGAATCATCTTCAGAGAGATTGCAACACAGCTAGTTTAACTGTATTACGTAGAACTTTCATGTCAATTGATTATGGTAATAAAGTATGAAACTGGATAAAGTTATTAAATTCTGTAAACTTTAACATTATGTTAATAAAAAATACCCCTCACTTCTAAAAACTATTATCTGCAATATTATTCCAGCATACCAGCTTCTCAATAAAATGTTTATAGAGAAAACAGAGCATTTTAAGCGCTAAGGAGCACTTCACCCAAAATAAAATGGTTTTTAAAACTTTAAGACAGACATTTATACCTTCTCAAATAAAGTTGCAGTTTGCAAGCCATATGGCATATGGTTTGGCAGTGCAGCACTATTGCATTATATTGATTTTGGATAATTGAACAAGTTCCCCGCTTAAGGCTAATGGAACCTGCTGATAGGGATACAACTATAAGCTGCGTTTCACTGGAGACTAAGGGCAGAACCAATCAGCTGATATACTAGATAGTAATATTTTCTACAAATGTGCCTCTTGGCTCATCAATGACTTCATTTGTGTCACTGACAAATGAATATGACTGATCTATGCACATGTATCAAACTCTTGCACCTTTTGTACTATTGTAAAATATAATAGCAGCAGTATTCAGTCTGTTTTCTAAAGACCGAGAGAGGGCTGGAATTACCAGTGGAACTTTGGGTTTATCACTCAGAAGCTGTGTGGGGCAGGAATTTTCTCATGATGAAAATAATAGTGTCAATTCAAGAACCCGAATGGCTGCAGATAAAGAGATCTTGTCCAAACACAGCTGATAAAACTTTTTCCATTTTGATGAATTATTCTTTTGAGTCTGTGTCATTCACCTCAAGACAACTCCAGTGTACTTTAAGTGTGAGAAAATCGAAATCCTTACCATGATAAAGATTTCCTGACTGTGAATCTTGTTTTTATGTTTTAAAGATCATGAGTGACTGTACCTGTTTGCGTTCTCGTTTAGTGGGGATGTGCTGGGGGGGCTGAGGTGGCGGCTGCTGCTGTTGAGGGGCAGGGTTCATAATGACGGGTGCTGCCTGCACCGAAGGAGTGAACTGAGCCTGGGCTGGGTAGTAGGCCCCGGCTGTGGATAAAGCAAGAGAGGAGAATGTAAACCAACACATCTGACTTAATCCTATAGCCTTATATTGACACAAACAAATGGACCTAATGCAAACAAAACCAAGTGCACACATGGTGCATAGGCTGTTTACGTAACAAATCCATACACCTCCCGTCTGTGTACGTCACAAGCTGTACTGAAAATGTGAAGGCTTTACTTCTTGGTGATTTGCAGTTCAACAGCTGCAGATTCATGTCAACTGCAAAAGTGTTACAATAATGTTCACGCACTGAGGTATCTGCACTTTTTTAAATAGTGGGAGACTTATATTACAGGTATAGTTTACATTAGAACATACAATCTGTGGAAATTTTTGTCAGGTTCTTTATAGTGACAATAAACACATGTTTTTACTATACCACTTTGACATTAATTTAGTTACCATATATATATGAAGTGGAAGGGAATGTCTCAGTAGGTAGTGGATTAAAACTGTGAATACACTATTATTTAGAATGTCATTCGCCATCTCTCTATGCCTATTTTTCCTTGTGTTTCCCTGTTTATCTTTAAGCTAAGGCATAAATAGCCTAAAACAACACATGGCAAAAAACAAATTGACAAGAACTCAGGATGAAAACAGGGGAAGCAACTTCTCTAAAAGTGAGAGTATATCTTGTGTGTTTAATGTGTACAGAAAAATGACATGGTGTGATTTACATGCCAGACTATTTTTTGGCTAAGGGCAATGACGTCTACCGGTCTCATCCGGTTGCCTGGCAACCTTGTTATGATGAATGTCTTTTAGAAGTAACCAGTACTGAACAGATATGAGAGCTTTGTCTTTTCATATTACTTTTGGTCAAGAAAATAAAAAAATACAGAACATTTTCTTAAAAAATTCCACATTTCATTATTTTACCCCACTGCTTCTTTAAGATGCCTTTCACAGCAACGCTCTCACTGCTTACAGCCAAAAAAGGACAAGCTACTTCCAAGGAAAGATGATGACTGGACATATGAATAGAGACAGTAATTAACAAAAAATAAATAAAAATCCAGTTAAACAAAAATGATCAAAAAGGGTCAAACTAAATTTCTTTGAGGTAGCACGTCTTAGAAAATTATATAACACCTAAAGAAACTCGCCATATAAATTCTAACATAAGATCAAAAATATGTAAATATCTGTAAAACATTTTTGCACATCTTATTCTTGAAACCATATCTACGTATCCTTCCTTAAGTAGGAGCTTATGAGCACCCACACCACACCTGTAGTAGTATTTACACTTTGTGTTTCTGGATTAAGATTGACTACATATACTACAGCTAATGATTACATGCACTTGCTATATTGTCTACAATGAAGTATCACTGATTAAACTTCAAAAACCGGCTCAACACAGCTGCTCAGCACCAATATGGGTCTAAAAACATGCAGCTTTCCCTTTAAATCAGAATTTCAGCATTCCCAACCATGCCTTCTGACTGATGCTTGTTCATTCCTGTGAGTGTCCACAAGTGCCTATGAGCACTTTTCATAAGTATCTGAAAACATTTGCAAAAACACTCAGCACCTGGAGGACCAACAGGTAGGCCTTCAGACCATGACACAGCAGTCTCTCTGTCTCTCTCTACAGCTCCTTCTTCTTAAGGACATAGATATACTGCACATGCTGTACATTCTTTAATTTTTCAGGAAAGGTGGTGTTAAAGGAGAAAAAACTCAGTTTTGGCACATTCAAAGGGCTTCTATTAATCTACCTGAACAATGTCAACAAGACAACCAGTCCTCTGGTGATATTACCTGGCCTCAGCTACAGTTCAGAGCCAGTTACTGCCCAGTTTAGAAAATCACAACCTCTCCCTCAGATGCAAGTAAAAATCCTCAGATTGAAGAGGCCTCTCTTTCAGTCTGGTGGAAGTGTGCTCCTGCTCTGCCTCTCTCCCCCACTGCATGCATTTCAGTCTAACTCACATTACTGAGTCTGCATTGTTGACCAGGAGCAGCACAGCCTAAATATAGTCAAAAACCCACACCGACTGGGGGAAGAGAAGCACGCCAGTAGGGAAAGGGAGGGAAGACAGAAAGAGAGCAGGACAGAGAGGGAGAAGGGTAGCAAGCTGGAAACCAGAAAGCCAGAGGGCAGAATGAGACTTTTCTTGGACCACATCCCAATACTGTAAATAAGAGACTATAGATATGACTCACAAAGTGTGAGAGACAGAGTGTAACGGGAGGGGGGTTGAAAAAGAGACGACACCTACCCTGAGAGTCCTCCTGCTCTTGAGACCCACGGTTCCCCATGCTGAATGCCAAACTGAGAAGAAAAGGGAGGGGGGGTTCTCTTCAGACCCCCTCTCTTTACCTCTTCCTGTCCTCTCTACAGGTGCCCTCGCAGAATGACTTCTTTTAATGGTCACCCCTCCCTCTTCCAGCGTGTCTCTGTTTCGCTCCTCCCTCTGACCTTCCTGATTCCTCCCTTGCCTTTCACTTTTTTCATCTCCCTCCCTCCCTTTCCCCCTTGCAGAGTGTACAGGCAAGCTCACTAAACTGTTACGTTGTGTCACTCAATGTGGGTCCTATTTCCTCTCTCTTTTCCCCCCGTGGACAACTGATCTGAGACTTCGCAGCCTACTACAAAAGGGGGTGGGCTGTTTGTATAGGAAGAGTTAAACAAATCCCTTCACTTGGGGGGTGTGAGTCTTAAAAATATCCTGTCACCATACTCCGTCTGTACACCAGAGCATGGCTGGTTTCTGTGGGCGTGTTTTTACCTGACTTCTAGAAAAGGGCTAACTGGTCTGAGAGACTGTACCACTTAGAGAGCAGGAGGGGGTCCAATGATATTCTGGGGTTGTTACTATACAGTTGTCAAAACTTTCTGGCCTGCATCATAATGTGCTGAAAAATTAAGGGACCACTCTAAATCACCAGAAAAGAGCCCCTTTGAAGCAAACAAGAAAAAGGTTGAACGAAAACCATTAAATAAAGCACTGCATATATTTTTACACCATTCATGTATTAATATATACCAATACTGATTTCTGAAATCTGAAGTTAAAAACTGTAGTGTGTTGTTCAGAAGATGACCAGGAACTTCCTCTCTTTGTGGTATTAAAGATATGAAAACACTGGAGTTTTTGATCATTCTGCAACAAGGACAAATGTTGCCAATATTCTCTAAAATAAATTTAATAAAGCACAAACCCCACTGGTTTCATTGTTTTTTAGTGCTCTCTCTCAGTGTAAATTGCTTCACATCTTGAAGACAAAGCAACAGAACAGCTGTTCCTTCTTAAGACATGCCTAAAACCAGCCCTCACCACCACTACAGTATTGTTGTCAAGTCTAGAGATTTTTAAAGCCATGTCTCAGTCATATGACCAGATATTTTAGATCATGTGCCACTGATGTCATTATATAACATGTGATCTGTTGGATGACAAATATGACGTGAACCCACCAACACAAGCACAGTGGACCACACGGCCTTACAGATTTTGTGTTATGAACAGCATTACAGCTGCCTGAAACCACTGGTATCTCACTGTGGAGAAGAAAATTACCAAGTTGAACGACAAAAAGGAGGCCACTAAATTAGCACAAAATATTGTGAAGTCACACCAATAATCACAACAAATGTGAGCATGTGAGAGAAATGTGAGAGAATTGGCTTTCCACAAATTTGTAAAGTGTGTCTAATATCTTTCAATTAGTATTACATTACGGATTTAGTATGTGGATTAATACACTGTCAGTCAACCACCTTTGAGTATGGGACAGAACTGGGTTAAAGTTACAAGAATATTCAACAGTAGCGGGACAATTAGAAAAGTATGCACAGTGAGATGGTATATTGTGATTAACTTTAAGAAGACCAGCAAAATCCTAAATCATTCTAAAGAGATTTATATCATGTGCCATTTAACTAAAAAACTGCATCATATAAACTTAGAGCAGATTCATATTTTCACAATATTTATAAATTCCTTTTGTCCTTTTCAATAATGATGCTAATTACATAATACAATAACATTACAATGACATATAATGAAAATAAGGTCAACATGGTTCAAATTCCAATACTGGGCTGCCAGGGGAGACTTCTCTGTGTGGAGTTTGCATGTTCTCCCCATGTTTGCATGGGTTCTCTCAGGACACTCCAGCTTCCTCCCACCATCCAAAGACATTAACGAATTGGTTAACTGGTTAATTTAAAAGTCACCTGTAGGTGTGAATGTGAGAGTGAATGGTTGTTTCTATGTATGTCAGTCCTGTGATGAACTGGCGGGTACCCTGCCTTTGCCCAAAGCATGAAGTTCCAGCACGCATGCAACCCCCTCGAGGAATAAGTGGTTCAGGAAATGAATGAATGAACAATGAAAATAAGCTAGTAAAATAGTTGCAAAAATAGTGCATAACCTTTTGGATGGTGGTGGTATTTAACAACAAAAGTAATTTACATCAACAAGACCTGTAAGATTAAATATCTCAATAACTCATTCACCAAAAAAATTCGAATAAAATTATTACCAAAAGAGGAGGAAATTCTGACCTCTTGAATTTTTAAAAAATCTATATGCAGGGGCAGTATCTGCAGAGGCCTGTAAAGTGAGCACCATAAAAAACCTAATAGGTAGAATTGTGCTTTTAATGGGCCTGTATTCAGGCGTGCGTATTCTATTGCTGATGAGCTACAGTTTAAACAAAGGTATCACATAGCTCAGATGCCTGCTGCTGGGGGGTCAGCAGGTTTGTTTTCAGGGCATTGTCAGTTCTTGTGGTGCAATGACACTTGGTCACCTCTAGAGGGTGTGACAGCATATGGATTAAGACCAATATGTCAGGGGAGTAAACTGGAACTGAACTAAGACTGTTTGAATTGTCCTTTTCTTTAACCTTGATGAAAGTCCAGCCAAGTTGCTAAAATAACTTCACAAGAACATTAGGAAAAGACAAACGTGGGTATGAGAAAATCCGACTACTTACACCAAATGAATGTTACTTGTTTTGTTGAAACTACAGTGCTCTTAAGATGGATCACATAAATCCCATCTTAGATACTTTGTCTTATGTGTTCTTATTGTATGGTTGAATTCAGGAAATAAATATTGACAGTGAAAGACAAGAATTTATAGCCAGTGTTGGAATACAAAAAAAAAAAAGAAATATGCTATCAGTCACTCATACTTTTTCCACTCAATCTGTCAATATGGATCCTAAATTACTATGAGTGTATGAAAACTAATCTATGCCTACAAGTACTAATTCGCTGTTTACAGTTAAGTTATTTTGGGACCTGTGACTGAGGTAGCCTGAAAAAATAAAAATATTCTCTTGTAATACAATGCTCCAAATGAGGAAATAACTAGTGTAAACTAACCACAGGTTATGCTTCAACATTAACTTTATATTTCACACCACTGCATTATTCCTCTCTTTAGTAATGTATGGCCCCGTGTATCCTATGGAGATACAAAAAGGAAGTATTGAAACGTTGTTCTCTTAGGATCTAGGAAATTCGACTAGCTCTTATCATGTTTGACCTGAGATACTGCTGGGACATTTCAGTTAGGAACTTCCCCAAGCCAAGAAAGACAACCAAAGATAGTCATTACAGGAAGTATTGTGATATTTAAATGCCGAGACATCTTGTGCTGTACACAGTACAATCTGCAACATCAATGCGGAAGTGATTTGTGGTGACATGGTTGCATTTACCAGTCTGATGCCAATCGCGTAACCTGATTTGTCTATGACAGTCAGCAATGTTTAAATTTGCCAGAATGCAGCCACATCCCTTGCTGACAACACAGTATGTCGTGTAGCTGCAGCTGATTACAGTAATATGGTCTCTGTTATATAAAAACAGTCCTCCTGCTGTTTTCTCCCTGTGTATTTGTTAAAAGTCATTGCACAACTGAGTTTCTAGACAAACACTGCAGCCCCTTGGTTCTTAGGAACTTAGATGTAGAAGCAGAACAACTGAGTAAATACATGTACATTTCCACTGTTTTGATTATTTACACTGCAAATATAATATTTTCTGTACATACAAATAGTTCTCTTCTCATCTCTAAACCCAAAGACCTAATTTCACACTAACCACTGGCATATGGAATAAGAGGAAGGTTAAGCACAGAGGGAATGTTTATGTCTGTAATTTGTTCTTTGCTACTGTTTCAGTCGTGCCCTGTTAAATCTCTCTCTCTCTCTCTATGTGTGAGTGGCTCAGGTGAGGCCCCAGGTAGAGCCTCTTACCATAAGTACCATATTCAGCAGGACTGGTGCCTGGGTAGAAGCCCGGGGTGCCTGCTGGTACAGGATACTGCTGGGGTGTGGCCATGTAGGTTGCTGACCGGTACTATGGAAACAAACAAGACAGAAGGAGGGGAACAAAAGGAAGGAGAGGGGGAAAAAAATCATTATTTACACCCACAATTGCTTTCTCTTTATCAAATTAACAACCACACATAGGTAAAAAAAAATGGTATTGAAACTGGACTGAGCATAAACATTTGTGTGAGAACTAAAGCCAATTTTTGAGTCCACCTCAAACAACAAAGTTATGTGACACCACAACAGAGCTGGGTTATGAATAGTAAGGATCATTTTAACAATGATATTGAAAGTATAAATTCATAAACATAAGACTAATCACACCCTTAGGATTTGACATCCCAAGAGTTGGGCAAGTACAGTATTTATAGCTACCCCAACAGAAACTAATCTGTAATACATTAATGCAATACTATGTTATAGCATATTACCATCTACAGAATGGTACTAAAACTGAAGAAGTGATGAGATGAAGAATGGATTGAGAAAAAAGTGGTTTGCAGCCATGTTTTCTGTTTGTTTACTGCCTCACAGAGTACAGTATCAGGTTAAACAGACGAACTCCCTTGCTTGACAATTTGACATGGTGTGAAAAGCATTTTATGAGACTGCTACATTACTGAAAGCACTGCTGCCTGGTAAATCAAGACTACAGAAATTTGTTGCATCTCCATTTAACACCATGTGCACATCCAGAGCAGTTTCAACTTGAAAGCTGATCCATTAAGCAATTGAAAACATAAAACAAGAAGAACAAGGACAACATCTCATAACAGTCAACTATCTCAAAGATCACATGCTCTGTTGGGTTGTACTTTAGCTCTGGAAGAGTTGTGGGTGAGAGGTGGTGGCTTGAGTCCAGCTTTAATGTTAGTCTTGTTGGTCTGAAGCACCTGCTGGCCTAGCCTGCTGAGCCCTTTCTCACACATGCAGGGCCTCTTTAGCTACAGGACAGAAATGCACATTTGTACTCTCCTCAAATGATCAAGTTTAATACATAAAACACTTACTTTAATGTACCTGCTTTAAAAATAAACAACCTGTAATCTGTAACATATCTTCTTACCCTCAAGTTATCATCTAATCTAGATGTCACTTTTTCCATTACTACTCACACCTTACCATGTTTTTACTCTCGTCCCTTTAACATTTTCTCCCTTTACCTTATGTGGAAGAAAAACGTTTATTTTAACAGCCAACTTGACATCTGTTCAAAGGACAACAGTTTAAAAATTATTAATTTGACTAACACTGATACAGGGATGCTGATTAACGTGCACCATCCCCAAGAAATAAACAGACAGAATATAGAGAATGGCAAAATAAATGTCCCTGCCATTATGCATCCCTTACCTGTCCTGGTATGAAATATGGTCCCTGTGGTGAGCTGGGGAAGGGCAACTGCTGTCCAGAGATCATCATCATTTGGGAACCAGGCCCCGGCTGGTAGACGTGGGTGGGAGTCACAGGCCGAGGGGCGCTGCTGGGGGGAACGCCCCGTGGCCCACTGCTGGGAGGCAGGCTAGCCCTATTTGTGTAGTAGGGCTACAAGGGAAGGCAGAGGAAAAGAGACGAGCAAGAAAGGTAGAAGGTGAGACAGAAGGGAAGATGAAGGAAAAGGTAGAGAACAGAAAACAGAAGAGCAGCAAAAAAAAAAAAAAAAACAGAAATAAAGGAAGACACATAGACAAATCATTAGTGGAAGGGAATTATTAGTTACCTTTCTGAAACCTCTCTCATAAAAAAACATCTTCCATGCCCTTATATGTATCTCACAGTGAGTGGAGCTAGCCTGTCCAGCCTAATAGCTGGGCTCATAGTTTGCCCATGAATCTGTGGCTAGACTCCAGCTGGAAACATATTGGCCCTGCCTGCCAGAAGAGATAAAGCAGCTAATGCTGGTTCATTCAGAGCCCCCTCATTGACATTCTGCTGCTGGCCTGGGAGCTAACGACGTAAGCCGGCAAAATGACACCAAGCCAACAAAGCAAAATATTAGACACACATATGCACTACTCAAGAAGGTGAGAGGGATAAAACACAGAGTAGAGGGAAAAGTAGGAGAAGGAGGAAAATGAGTTACCTGTAGCGATCTGAAGTTTCCCTTCAGCCGCGCAAACACAGATCACATACAGAGACACATCAAATGGAAGCAAGAAGAGGGTGGGGACAAGAATTGAGAAAAAGAGAGCACCACAATCAGTTACAGCAAAGCGCCCAGGAACTGTCTCTTCTGAGCCAAGCAGTGAATTGACAAGCAGCATGCAGAGGATAAGCAGAACAGTGAATCCCAGTGAACTGGGCCTAGTTACTCACAAAACACGACAACTAAGCATAAACCTAAGCACTTTCTCGTAACATTTTAATAACGGCTTCCAAGGGCCCTGCAGATGCTCATTATTATATTTACACAGTGACTCACAGTAAAATTTTAATGGCACAAACCCAGAACCAGATATCATTATATCATCCTGGCAAAAAGTACCCCTTAAGACAACCACATTTTATCAGATTTTTTTATTTACTCAAAACATTGTGGCATTCATTTTGCAAACGTGACCCAACATGGACTTCAAAACGTGTCAAACTACTAGAGCTTACGGTCTGAATACTATATCTATGAATGCATGTTTTTATATGCATAATAAAAAGAAATCCCACATAGCCCAAGAATGAAAAAGTAGCAGTGAATTGTTTTTAAACATTTTTTTTTAACTTTGTAGTGGTTTTGGATGTCACAACTCTGATTTAATGTTACCTGAACTGACATTCACATGGGCAACTATGCTAGCAAGTTGTCAAAGAAGCCAAGCATCTGGAATAAAGTACAATGCCAAAGGTAACTGGCATGTCACAACTCTATAATGACTTTGGTAAATCACACATAAACTGTAAAGTTAACTTACAACTGCTAGACAGTTCTTTTTTCCAATTAGGGTACATGTGAGTGTAACCTGCATGCTAACAGTGTTTAACATTAATAAACATGGTT
>JAPTMW010000006.1:8597175-8609540 GCA_029822955.1 Ostorhinchus angustatus
CACACTTAGAGCTATGTCAGTGCTGTTACGTATTCTGAAAAGGGGAAAAAAGTTAGTATTTGTTAAAATGTATCACATTGGTTGTAGTTGGCACCAAGCGAAGAATACAGTGACAGTGCTTTTGTCTGTCATATGATGGAACATTTGCAGGAAACATGCTGTGGTATTAAAATGTCTTAATCCCCACAAATGAACACCACATAAGAAGACATGAATCTTTGTCAAAACTTTCCATTTTCAGCACCTAGTTCATACCTTTGGAGGTTGTTTTTCTTTCTCATGGAGAGGTGGACTGTGACAAAGACTACAAATAGATGGTGGAGGAACAGAGAATGCTGACTGAAATAGTTGGCCAAAGGCAGACTTATTCCAGGAGTCTGTCCTGTGACCCAGACTAGATTAACATTATTCCAGTAGTTTACATAAAACACTCAAACCAAACTGACATTTTTAATCATACATAATGGTACTAGTATGTAGTTACATGCTAAATGCTCTTTAAAAGGTGTTCTGTGGTGCATTTTTAAAATAAAAGGGTGCCGTGAGGATACCGGGAACTCTATATATCCCATGTATGTAACTGGATTCAACAAAAGATAACACAAAAATACATTAAAGTTAGTTGTTGTATCACCACTCGATTTAAGGGTTCTTAATGCTCAACAGGAACATGACCTGTATCTGAAAAATTTGTGGACATAGTGGCAGTTTGTTAGCTTAAAGGAACTAAGCTTAACTAAAGCTATAGCCCCTGGCATGCTGCAAAACAACATTATTACATTTCCATTCTGCTAGTGTTCTCTGTTTCAACATTGTAAACATGGCATTATTATGGGTCATTTCTGGTGGTATTAAGCATATTTTAGGTTAATATATTAACTGCAAGGTCAGTAAACAAGATGACTGAGCAGGTTGAAATGGTTTTTACATAGGTGTGGTCAGACTGAAAGCATAAATGTCACAGCCTTGTGTTTGTGTTTATACTGCCCTGACTCCTGACCACATTCAACATCTTTTATTTTAGCTTCTTGCAAATCAGGGCGGGCTGTCGATGCAGACATGTCCTCACACAGGCACACAAGGTCACAAGGTTGTTTCAGCAGTTTGTCCAGTGGCCAAACCACAATGCCTCAGAGAATACAGCAAATGCATCATGATTTCATCAGAGACACGAGTTGTTTGTAAAATCAGTCTGTTCATCATCAACACACACCAACACTGAGGGTCTGAAAGACTAATCTGTTGACAATACCAGTCTGTTTAACGTAACTGTATGTGTACACCCACTCAGTTTATGACAACGGCTGTCATACTGCACCTTATTATTTCATTATTTCTGTCTACTTGACAGATGACCCCCATCTGCATATGTGTTTAGACTTTGAATGAAGTAGTGGTTTGAAAGTGGAATACATTTTTCCCGTCCTTACCTTTGGTTGAAAGTAATGGCTTTGTATCTGTATTTTGGAAGATAATTCATAGAGAAAATCTGATTTTCTTTTTTATTACACCTCTGGATTTGGTACTTCTCCATGGTGGTCATTAGCCAGTTAATGCATGCTGTAAACATTTAGTCAATGACAGTTTTGTGTTTTTTATTATAATGGGTTTTTTTTTGTTTGTTTTTTTGACGTGGGAAAAGAAGCTTGCTTAATCTGACTCAATGTTCATTACGTCCACCCTCCTCTTTTGTCTGGTTGAACTCTAATGCAACCTCTCCTTTCTGTTTTTGTCTCTTCTTCCCCTTTAGCTTGTGTTCCAAACTGCAGATCGAAACACAAAGGGACTCTGCCTTCTTCCTGGAAACACTGGCTGGCAACTTCATGGATGTAGTCCAGTACAATAAAGGCAACAGGGAATTTGAGGTAGGAACAAAATAGCAGCAAGCAACATCATTAATGCTGATATTGTGATACTTGATATTTTGTGCTGGAGCTGATCTATGAGGTTTGTTTGTTTGTTTTATATATTTTTGTGTTATATATTAAAGCTGCCACTGACAAATAACTGAATTTCTGCAAATTGCTGTGAAGAGTCAGAGTTATATTGCCTGGGAGTTGAAATAAGTGTGTGAGTGAATGAATAATGGATCTATAATGTAAAGTGCTTTGGGTGCCTTAAAAAGCGCATTAGAAATCTAAGCTGTTATTGTTATTGTTGTTATTATTATTATTATTATTGTTATTGTTGTTGTTGTTAATTCATATCAGTAATCATGAGGATTTGCACAAGAGGGAAACCATTTCATTGAATGAACTGATGTTGTAATAAGTATAGTTTGCTTAAAGATACCAACCTCATATTTCATGCATCAGTGCAGACATACCATGCTCTTTCCAGTGATATAATGTTTTTTATCGTAGACCTTGTCATACATGGGGTGTATTCTTTTGAAATTTGCAAGAGTTCATAAATCAGATTAAAAAAAATATATTAATTTTAGTAAAATGCTACTATAGTAGAACAATATACGAAATAAAATTTGAAAGATATGTTGTGCTGTAGTGTGGAGATGCACGTGGCCAAAATTGCTCTGAAGCAGAGATGAACAGCAATTTTGGCAAATAGGTCACCTCATGAAAATGTCCTGTCTCTACCATGCATAGTTCATAAGAAATTACCTTTTTCTTTAATCATTTTTATAGTTGCACCCCACTTTCAAAGCCTTAGTATTTTAAAAATGAATGAAAACGTAAGGCTGAAATTTTGCATTGTGTTTGTTTACCAGGACTAATAACAGAATCTTCTGAAAATATGAAGCTAAGGGGATGGTCAGTATGGAACATTCTGAAAATTGATTACCTTAATGTTAACACGTACAATAGGAGCACGTTAAACATGCATGCATCCCAACATTGCGGTGATAACAGAAAGAAGCCTCTCTGTGTTTAGTTAAACATATTAACTACATTGAAAGTGCATGTGTTCATTGTCCTCAGGTGATGAATGATGAGGATGATTCCTAATGATTTTGGCAGTAACCTGGCCTTCCCCATAGAGCCATATTGAGGTTACCATGTATTATCTGGTCTGTAACGACATAGACATTAATGATCAAAACAGGATGAGAACATTATCTTTGACCCAACATTGGTGCTTTTCTGGTGATATATTTATTTAGTATCTGCCGACGCACAGGTGTAGAATTTTGGTGCTGACTCCTGATTTTTCATCTGTTGGATTTTCCCTTCAAAATCCGCTATATAGTTAATAATTCCTTCTTCTAGAGACTCTGCTTTTAAATGGTTAATTATATTTAGAATTGGATACAACAGCAAGCTAAATCTATGTTAGCATATTTACATACATACATACATACATACATACATACATACATACATATGTATATATTTTTACTGTAATTTAGATCTTTTACGATCTAAGCAGCACATTAAGAAGATCGGGTTTAATGTTTTGCTCAGTATTGTTTATTAAAAAAAATACAAAAGGGTCTTAGGGCTGACTGACTTTGAAATGTCAGAAATTAAATGATTTCTGCACAGTTGACCTGAGACAGTAGAGATGGAGAGTAATGGGGGGAGTTTGTGAAGCCTTTTTAGGTCATCAGTTGACCTAGTATCCAGTCTTGGTTGAGTGGAAGCCAGTTATGAGGTTTAGGAGGGTTATACTCTGCCCAGTAAAGTGAAACATAATAAACCCTGTATTATTGAACAGTGAGAGGCCCAGAATACAGCCTTGGGGGTCTCCAAGGTTGTTCCTGCGTCTTGATGATTTCTTACCTTTATCTGTATTTCTACTTGACCACTGAAACCTCTTTTTTAACCTTTGTGTAAGTGAAAAGGTTTTGGTTTGGAAGTTGGCAAAGGTACTAAAATTGTGATTGTTCTCATCTATATTAACAAACATGAACGATAAAGCCAAGAAAAAGTACAGTGATCATATTTTAAGGTTCCCCAGAGACAGTCAGTTAAGCATCGACAGTTTCCTCACTTTGGTATCACATTGTGCAAACATTTTCCTCTTTTTTTTTTTATTTTCTTGGTTTGTTATCTGTAACATCTGCCACTTTCTTTACTCCCTTTTTCCCCAGTTACCCCTCTTATTCCCCCTACCCCTTTTTTCATGCCGTTCCCTCTCTGTCCCCCTCGGTGCCTTGAGGAGACGTGAGTCCGGTTACCAATAAGCTGATGTGAAAAAGTAACAAAAGACTCTTTAGTCTCTCTGGTTTCCTGTCCCCCCAAGCTAAAGAGACGCTTATAAAAGAACTAAGAGGAGCGGTGGGCCATAGAGTCCACAGCACTAGTGGACACACACTCAGCCAACAGCTGCCTCTCTGACACACGGGGTGGCTCTAGAACAAACTACCAGGTTTTAGGTACCACTGAGGAATTTGGGTAAGAACTAGGACCGAAGTGTAACTCAATCAGAGAAGTCGGCGCAGTGGCTTCACAGTTGAGGGGTTATCAATGGGGTGCTTTATAAAATAGGAAAGGACATTATGTAATGTTAAAGCAAAGCACAAGTTCTTCTTTCTACTCAAAGGGGATAGAGGAGTCTGGTTTTGACCAGCTCTATATGTAAAGTGTCATGAGATAACTTCTGTTATGATTTGGCACTATATAAATAAATTTGATTTGATAAATTTGATTAGAAGACATGGGTAATGTATAGTTAACAAGGCTTACGTACATTTAGTCACATTTAAACCTCTATCACAAGAGTTTGTACTGGACCTGATGACAAGACGTATCCTACTTGAATAGATATTATTCTGATTTGATGTTTGCCTGGTTAAACAAAGAAATGACGAACTTCCTAGTATTACAGCTACTATGTAAATTTTAACGCTAATTATGCAACCGTAATGTTATGTAATGACTGTTAACTGCAGAACACAGCTAGACACCTGCCTTTGCCCCGTTTAGTATTTTTAAGGTCTGTTGTTTGTTTCTATTTTTGTTCTTTTTGTGATTTTCCGTCTTATGCTTTTGATTTTTTTTTTACTCTTGTGAAGCACTTCTGTGACAAGCTGTTGCTGTGTTTTGTTTTTTCCATCTTTTTACCATTTAAACATTATTTATTCAACCCTGTACTTTGTGACCTGCTCTGTGAAGATTGCTTTACTAAAATGTATTTTCAGTCAAGTCTAACACATAGACAAAACCAGAATGATCTTACTGTTTAATGTCCTTGGCAGAGAGAAATTCAAGGTGCAGCTGTAAAATGTGCAAAACATGCCGGTGTGTCTGAAGCTCATTCAGACGATACATTACTTTGTTTTCATTTGAGTCATCTTTGTATCACCTCAATGGAATGTGGAGAAAGAATAATAGGTAAGCTCAAGATGATAAGCTGAGATCTAAAAGGCAAGTAATGGTGTTAGGCATTTCAAAATTCTTGCCTTTTATACAAATGTGTGCTGGAAATAAGCGAGAAACTGTTTTAGATGTGCATCAGCCTGATGCAGTGAAGAGGTAACTAGGAGACTATTAGGTAATGGCCTTTTTGTTTTTACTTTCTTCTCAATGCAGGGTGTGATGGGAACCAACATCACCATCCAGGTGCTGTGTAGTGTGATGGGTGACACTTCACTGGGAGACCCCTATGATCGCTACGCTGCGGTGGCCCGCCTCATGATGGAAACATTCTTAATGAAATGTCTTGACTCCAGCTTCAGCAACTACCTCAGATACATGACTAATACATCCTGGGATGGTCCAGCTGCAGGGGGAGGTGGGTATGAGTGTATTGTCCTCAGAAAACATGTTTGTGCACGTTTGAGTGTTGACATGGTGATTTTAGTGCATTCTGTTTTAAAGTTCCACCATAATAGCTTTCTGCTGTAATGGAAAAGGCTGTTTTTATGGAACAAGTCTTTATGGGTTTGTTTTAGCTGGTATATTTTTGCTCTTGTGACAGAGGGTGACTTCCATCTGCATTTTGATGTGATGGAAAAATTATGGTCTGACACTTAATAATACAGGCACATCAAATCCAACAGAGAAAAAAATGCCAATTTGTCCACAATGAGAGGAGGCCTCTGGCCACAAGACGGCTTCGTCTGTGACATTGGTATAATACACTAGCGCTACCCATTTTGAAAAGTCTATTTTAGGAAAACATTGCAATTATATTATTTATAATTATCAATATACACAATTTAAGGGTAAGGTGAGCCTCTGTATGTGGGAAGAATCATTGAGTTAAGTTTCAACTCAGTTTGGCAACTGACAATATTTAACAGAGGAAAGTGGCCTATTCTAAGACGGCTATTTTTACAAACAATGTTGTGACTTCTTTATACTCCATGCCGTACCTTGGCCCAAGTACGCAGCTCCATTTCCCAACATCACTTTCATGAGTGGGAGGGCTGGATGCACTGGGACAGGAAGTGGTCTGTCGAAAAAGCCAAGGGGATGTATCCACATGAACTCTCCCAACCCACCACTCTTTACTTGTGGCTTTCAGTTGAACTTGTTCCTCTCTTAATTAGGGCTAAAAAACTGAAAATGTGTCCCTTTTTAATGGGGAAAAGATGTTAAATCCACTGTTGGCTTGACCTGCCCTTTGATCACCAGCTTCTTTTCTGTGAACTGATTAGTGATGGTTTGCCATAAATACATTTGTTATTGTGTTGTCAGGGAGACAGTGGGTCTACCAGACATGCACTGAATTTGGATTTTATCAGAGCACTGATTCTCCCAACCAGCCTTTTACTGGTTTTCCTCTTGAGTGAGTACATTGAACATCATGACTATCAACCTGATAATTATTTTTTCACTTGAACACCCCTTACCTTCCACAATTTACACTGATCATTTGCATTCTTTCCTATTGTGTCTTGCTCTTCATTCCTATTTCTAAGTTTAATTGTTAATCAGTATTTTTCCTAATCCAGGTATCAGGTCAAACAGTGTGCAGACTTCTACAATGTCAGCGCTGAGGAAGTGGCAGAAGCCATTGTTCAGACGAATGAGTACTACGGTGCATATGACATCCACTCCTCCAGGATCGTTTTTCCTAACGGGTCTATTGACCCCTGGCATGCGCTGGGTATCACCCAGGACATCACACCTGATCTCCCTGCAATTTTCATCAAGGGTACCAAAAATATACATAATGGATGATCACACTTAAGTAGTTGGAAGCATACTTATTCCCCCAGGTTAATGTTGTGAATTAACTAAAGAGGTTGTAATGGTTTAGTGTTACAGATGTTTTAATCTAGTGCTGTGTGTGGGAAGTGGGTGCGTTGTTAAGGCTTTGTGCCACTGGAGACTTTACAGTGTATTTTCTGCCTCTTTATTTGTAACTTTAAAGAGCAAAACACTTAGCAACGTCAAATTACAGTAGTTAAATGGTGCGCTTACTAATTCGGAGAAAGTGGTGTTTTACTGCTTCCTGCACTACCTAAGCCAAATTAGTGTAAAATCAACATAAAGAGCGTCAGAAGTAACTAAATGATTTTACTGTTAATGAATGTAGTTGGTCCTTAATGAACTTTTACCAGTTTTGCTGTTTAGTTATTGTAAGAATTCTTTTTTTATTGTAACTTTTCTAAGTATCTCTGCACAGATATGGTAATGATAATGGTCTAAATTGATTTGAAATTATGTGTATACATGTTTTGTTGTTTTGAAAAAATAACCATTTCTTCTGGAAAGACTCTTAAATCCCACAAAAAAGTTATGGTTAAAAGTTGCCTCCAAGTATATTAAGTGTTGTTGGCACAAGTATAGGTCAAAAGCAATGGGGGGGGCTTTAACAGGGGACAGCATAACTTGGCTGCACTTGAAAACCCTCAGCCTTCAGTCCACGCCAAAGTTTTTGCACATATGGATGGACGAACACCAAATTAATGACAATACCCTCTGGCGAGGGCCGAGGGTAAAAACTTAAGGTCCATCACCTAAGCCCTCTCACAACCCTGGATAGTTTTGGCCATTAATTCCCATTAAGTATTGCTGTAGCTATTATAAAGACTTAAAAGATTTTGGCTGAAATATGTTTTTAACATTCAGCCTTAACTGTTTACAATTACTAGTTGAGGTTTACTTAGTGTTGATTTTACAATGTTGATTTCATATATTTATATGATGATGATGTCTTTTTGTTTAATGCATCCCTCCTTGACTCCAGAGTCCAGTTACGTAGGCCATCGTAGCCTACGTCGGGTGCCCTCTATATGGCATATATTTATCGTAAAACTAAGTTTCTCCATATCCATGTGAAATCTGTTTCATGTTAGCTTGACACTAAACTTAATTTCAAGTTTCTTGGCATCATGTTGATGCCAAGAAACTGTTTTAGCGTAGAACAATGGGTTACTTGTTTGACTCAAAAGTTTATTTGGTGGATAATTGTTGTTGTAACATAGAAATTCTGTGCTGTACCATTTCCCCTCACCATACCCTTTATACATCCCTTTCTCTGCTCCAGGGACATCCCACTGTGCCAACATGTATCCTGCCAGGAGCCAAGATCCTCTGCAGCTGGAAATGGCCCGAGAACACATCTTCTCTCTCCTCCAGCAGTGGTTGAAGCAGTGACTGAACAACTGAATGGGCTGGTTGTTGGCTTTGCAAAGTGAGCTAATTTTGGTCAAATTATTGACACTGGGACGCGGCTCCTTATTTTACTGCAGTTTTTGCTACCGCTTTAAAAAGCACTTTACAGAAATATTGGTTGGGTCCAAGGTGATCATATTGAGTTGATGATTAAAGATGTTTTTTAACCAAAGTATTTTTCTTTCACTTATTTGTATTAGAAGTACAGAAGTTATGCATCATATTTTATCTATGGGGTGGCTAAACTGGACACAAATGATAATTTTAACTGAGTTTTGGCAGGGATGGAACCTAAAAAAGAGGAAAATCATATTTTAAATAACATTAATATGTACATATGTTAATATGTATGGTTTAGCATTAAAAATGAGAGAAATTTCAGATAAGGCCAGTTTAGCTGTAGATGAATGCTGCCTGTCCACTACTCATACCAAAGTGTTTGAAGTTGCAAATTTATCAGCATAACCTTTTCTTTTGGGGAAAAAAACTAAACAACATTAGTCTTTTGTCATGTGCTATTGACCAATCTTATCTGTGTACCTAACACTTTGGTATCCAACTCTTGAGAAATGCACTCAATATTAACAAATTGTCTTTTCAATTCCTGTTGGAAAGTAGAGAAGCTTTAAAAACCCAGGTAGAAGCCACAGTAACTGCAGAGTTCATTGAGCCCCCCATACTGTACGGGTGTTGATTGCAAAGCACTTAAAATCATGTTTAAACAAGCAGCATTAAACAAAACTCAATTTTGCTATGAAACAGTGTCTGTAGTTCAGTATATTTGCATGGAATACGTGTTGCACAAACATGCACACATCTGGCCTTGTTCTGCACAGGTTTAGTCTTGTTTATTGATAAGACTGCAGCCCAACTAAAATGCTGTTTTGGCTGCTGAGCAAGAGCATGATAGTATCTCTAAGCAGAAGCTAGAAAAGAAAATACTTCTAGAAAATATGCAGTTCTTTATACAGTGAAATGTTTTCCTCTGGTATTAGAAGGTTGATGGGTTTCACTTGAAAGAGTGAAAACAATGTTTATGAGTGACTAAGACAACAACATTTCTTTTCAAATATGACCATTGGTGCATCTTTATTTCCCTCATTTCCTGTCATCGCTTGACTGGTGCTCTCTAATGAAGGCATGAAATGCCAAAAAAATAATTGGAAAAAGGGACTTGCCCTTGAAATGATTATAGTACACAGCTGTGTCAAACACACACACATAGTCACCCCCCCCCCCCTCTACTTCCCTAACAGTGTTTATTTTCACAACAGTCACATCTCTGCATCCCAGCTGCAGGACAAGACCCCCACTTCTAGCACAAACGGCACACCCATAAAAACACAGATAAAATCATGCCCTGATTTAGATCCATTTCAGGTATCCCTATTTGAGGTAAAGCCTATTATCTCAACTTATTATAGCCTGCAAGGAGGTATGCAGCCTTAGTTTATGGCCTGAGATTCAGGCTCCAAATGTGAAATATATGTTATTTTGACAATCATTATTTTGTTAAGGTAAACAGTTGCAATGGATTTAGTAAGAGTTGTCCATTCGGTCCCATTTAATCCCATGTAAATTAATCCCTCAAGCATCCACTCTTTGGCAGCACAAGGGCTGTAATTGAGCCACAGCCTTATGTCAGGTGTGTGCATGTGTCACCAGCTAAATGTGTTACCTCAGGGGATGGAGAAGCTGTAGTAGGTTGTGGGAATGAGTATCAGTTATCAGCAAGATAAAACAAATTCTTTCTAACGTGCATCACTTTTTCTTGGTTATATAAAAAGGGAGTGGGGCAAAATGTGAACGATAACATAACACTTTGTAACACTAAGCAATAAGATATAGTGGTTATTTCATGTTTTGAATCAAGAAAATATGAAACGTTGAATCAAAGATGAGGAAAAAAGACACCTAAAATCAATTATTTTAATCTAATCTCGATTTTTGTTGTCGTTAACCTAATACAATATGATTAAATCCGAGATGTTTCATGAAACTTGGAAAAAGGGTAAGGCATGCACCAATAGGAACCAATCGAATTTTAGCCAGTAAATCCAATAAATAAATAAATAAATAATTTTATGGATCTTCTCCAAAATGTAATGAATTTTTCCTTAGCGCACGTAAAATATATGACAACTACTGCACAAACATTTTTAATTTATTGTCACATCCTGCTATGGACAAGTTATTTGTCTGCTGCGTTAAGTTACCCATGTTGGCGAAAACACTACCGGATATGTACACACAAAATAAAACAAAGATTTACCATGAGAAATACACAAGTAACATGTTATGGTAAAATAACGAAGCTCAGTATCAAAATCTAAAGTAAGAAAAACTATTTTGCTTTAGTGAATACGTTAAGTCTGCTCTAAGATTCAGAAGCTATTGTAAACCATTTTATTTTATTGTAAAAAGAAAAAGCGGAAGTGCATGTGTTATTTTTGGTACCGTTCACTTACGGTGTTTTGGTCGCTTCGTGTTCGGCTGTTGGCTTTAAGGAGGCGGAGTTCAGTTCAATAAAGTCTTTTCTGAAACAACGGTGGAGTCAGTACACTTCCAACTTTCACTGGATTCACGACTTGTATTTTGTCCTTCGGCCTACTCTGTGTATCAATCGCGTTTTTCGGACGGAAGAGGCGGAAAACGGACCTTTCTCTGATAAGGTTACAGTATTTCACCTGAGGTATATACGGTTCAGTAACGTCACCCTGTGATAGGTAAGGACTGGAATATATGTCTAAAACAGGACTCTGAACGTGTGCAGTTTACACACATTTTATCATAACGTCTGTGTTAACGTCAGGTGTGTTTTACGCCTCATACAGAAGTTGCGTAGTTTATCATTGTACCGCACCTTCTTACCACGCGTCACGTAAATTGACTTAAATTAATGTGACTTTATTTAGTGAGAAACTTGGTGTTTATCAGTGAAAACGAGCTTTACGCCTATGTGCGAGTAACGGGGACTCATATACACTTATTTTACTGCTCATGTGTTGGGTTTTCCATTAAAAAACGGTGTCAATGCTATTTCTGCTCTCCAGTTATAATGAGGACACTGCCAGTGCTTTCATTGCATAATCTGATCATTAATGCAAACTCATACATGGTTAACAGTGGAAAACCACCATGATTATTGTGATTAAGCCCCTGGCTAATACGTCAAGACATGCTGTATATAGACTGCACAGGGCTGGTTCTGGTGTGTACTTTTCACTCTGCTTCAGTGAGTGGGACGCATGCTGATTCATTTCTTCTAAAATGTCCCAAAGTGTAAAATTAAAGTGAAAGAAAAGACCAGTTAGAGTGGCCTGGGTGTGGTTAAAGTGAAATATATAAACAGTGTGAGTAACATTTAGTCAGACCTTGCAGTGTATTAGAGGTTTCGTTGCCTTAGGATAAGCCAAGGTGTGATTATTGTGGTACACTATGATGAGTCAAATGAAAGGGACATTGAGCTCTGCTAGAAGTGTATTTGTGGGTTTGGTAAGTTATTTTATTTATAAATTTTATTGGAGAGACAGCCCTGCTTGTATAACAAGGCCATGCGGTCCAATTAGTGGTCAAATTATACTTTTTTTTTTTAAAACAAAAATGACACATGTGGCGACCCCCCTCCCCCAATTTTCTGTTCTTAATTGAGTTAAACATTTATAGGCTTTTTCACTGTTTAATAGAAATAATATAAGTGATTAATTGAGAAAATAATCACCATATTTTTCTGTAATGAAAATGTTTCACTAGTTGCATGCCCTGTTTATAATCCTGTTTTCCCCCAGACTCCACAGAGGTGAAAATGAAGCACCTTTTCCTACTCTGCCTGTCTGC